>PVKS010015855.1:0-45116 GCA_004027875.1 Aplodontia rufa
ACAAAAGCTTTTTAGCTTTATGGCATCCCATTCACTGATTTTTGACTTTACTTCCTTCACTTTTGGAGACATGTTGAGAAAGTCTTTGCCTACTCCCAAATGTTGAAGTGTTGGACCTAATTTGTCTTCTATCAGTTGCAAGGTAGCTGGTTTAATACCTAGCTCCTTGATCCATTTTGATTTGATTCTTGTGCAAGGGAAAAGATATGGGTCTAATTTCAACTTTCTGCAAGTGGGTGACTAGTTTGTCCAGCACCATTTGTTGAAGAGGCTGTCACTTCTCCATGTAATATTTTATCCCCCTTTGTCAAAAATCAGATGTTTAAAGATTTGAGGGTTTGTTTCAGGGTCTTCTAGTCTATTCCATTGGTCTTCCTTCCTATCTTGATGCTAGTACCATGCTGTCTTTGTTACTATGGCTCTATAGTATAGTTTTAGATCTAGAATGGCAAAATCGCCTGTTTCATCTTTCTTGCTTAGTAGTGTTTTGGCAATTCTTGGTTTCTTATTGTTCCAAATGAATTTGAGAATTGCTTTTTCTATGTCTGTAAAGAACGACATAGGTATCTTTATAGGGACAGCATTAAATCTATATAAAGCTTTTGGTAGAATGGCCGTTTTTATTATATTAATTCTGCCTATCCAAGACCATGGGACATCTTTTCCATCTTCTTAGGTCATCTTGGATTTCATTCTTCAATGACAGATAGTTTTCTTTGAAGAGATCTTTGATTTCCCTTGTTAGGTTAATTCCCAAGTATTTTATTTTTTTGAAGATATTTTGAAAGGGACTGATTTCCTGACTTCTTCTTCAGTCCTATTATATTTTCTCATTTCTTAATGGGAGGAGAATAAGTGCTTACCAAGTCTTTGTCCTATTAAAAAGATCAGCATGGGCTATGATTAACAAGACTGACATCTATTGCACAAGGGAAAATATATGATTTTGAAACCAAATACAGTGACCATGAAGGAAAACCAAAATCTCTCCAGAGAAAGCCCCTCCACCTGCTGCTTGTTTCATGAGGAAGAATGAACCAGATCCCTACCTCTATTTGGTTATAAAAATAAACTCAAAACTGATTAAAGACTTTAAATGTAGGACCTAAAACTATGCAACTCCTAGAAGGAAACATAAAGGAAATATTTCAGGACTTTGGATTGGGTAAGAATTTGGGTTGGGGGCAAGACCCCAAAAGCATAGAAAACAAAAGCAAAAATAAATAGGATGATATCAAGCTGGAAAGCTTCTGTACAGGAAAAGAAACATCAACAGAGTGAAGAAACACCTATAGAAATGAGAAAAAGTCACTTGCAAACCATAATCTGATAATGAGTTAATATGCCTAAAACATGAGAAATCCAAAAATGCAATAGCAAGAACAAACAAAAACAAATCCAAAAAACTTCAATTAAATAAAAAAGACCTTGATAGTTTTCTTAAATGAAGACATACAAATTGCCAACAAATAAATTAAAAAAATGCTCAACATCACTAACCATCAGGGAAATGAGAGCTAAAATCACAATGAGATATAATTCACTCCAGGAAGATTGGCTATTATAAAACAAGAAAAGATAATAAGTGCTGTTGAGGATGTACAGAAGAGGAAACCCTTGCTTTAGGTACAGAAAGACAAATCCCACATAATCTCAGTTGTATGTGGGATATGAAAAAGTCAATCTCAGAAGCTCAGAGTAGAATGGTGGTTACAAGAGGCTGGGGGGAGAAGGGAATAGGGAGGGGTCTGGAAAGGGTCAATGAGTACTCAGTTATAGTTAAATAGGGATAAGAAGTTCTGGTGTGTTTTCACACAGCAGGTAACTACAGGTAGGAAAAATGTATATTTCAAAAAGCTACAAGAAATGATTTTGAATGTTATTAACATAAAGCAATGATAAATGGTGGGTCAATAGATGAGTTCAACTTGATTTAAACCTAAAACAATGTAGACATGGCATTGTTTTATGATTTTTTTATATAGTTTTATGATTTTTTTAAAAGAGAGAGAGAGAGACAGTGAGAGAGAGAGAGAGAGAGAGAGAACCAATCCTATCTTTTTGTTTTAATTTTTATTAGATAAACATGGTCTTACAACTAGGAGGGGTTCATTGTCAAACAAAGAAGAACAAAAGTGTAATGACAGAACAAGCCAATATTGGTGTCAGACCATGGTTTCTCCCCTTTGGGTTCCCCATGGTTCCATGTTTCACTTTACTCCAGACCCAAGTTAATTGGACTTCTCTTGGAAGTCAGAGGTTCCCCTCAGGTTACATTTCCCCATACTACCTCCCTCTGGTCACCTTGATGTCCTTCCTATTCCCTTCTCCACTCCCTTCCCCCCTCCCTATGTCCACTATGAAACCTAAGCACAGTTCCTCATGATCATGTAAGAATTCATACATGTTGAGGTAATTGTTAGGTTAGCCATCTAACAAACTGTTTCTGCTTATATTCTAGCTTCCACAAATGAGAGAAAACATTCAGTCCTTGAGTCTCTGAGTTTGGGATACTTCACTTAGCAAAAATTTTTCCATCTCCATCCATTTGGCTGCAAATGCCATGATATCATTTTCTCTAATAGCCGAGTAGTACTCCATTGTATATATGTACCGCAGTTTTTGGATCCATTCATCAAGTGAGGGGCATCTGGGTTGGTTCCATAATTTAGCTATAGTAAACTGAGCTGCTATAAACATTGATGAAGCTGTATCTCTATAGTAAGCTGATTCTAGCTCTTTTGGGAAGATACCCAGGAGTGGGATAGCTGGGTCAAAAGATGGTTCCAGCCCTAATTTTTTGAGGAGTCTCCACACTACTTTCCATAGTAGCTGAAGCAGTTTGCAGTCCCACCAGCAGTGTGGCAGTGTTCCTCTTTTCCCACAACCTCTCCAGCACCTGTTATTGTTTGTATTCTTCATTTTAGCCACTCTGACAGGAGTGAGGTGGAATCTCATTGAAGTTTTGATTTGCATTTCTCTTATTGCTAGTGATGTAGAACATTTTCTCATATATTTATGGGCTTTATGGTCTTCTTCCGTTGAGAAACTTCTTTTTAAGAACCAATCCTATCTAGCCCTTCATGCGGCCCTCATTGCTCCAACACCTCATTGTGTACGTGGTGCTCGTTGTGAACGTGGTGCTGGGGTTCGAACCCCCGTCCTCATGCATGCCGGGCAAGTACCGCAACTAACGAGCCACCGCTCCAGCCCCTAGTTTTATGATTTAAATGTATTGGTTAAAAGCATTACCCCTGGTTATCAAAGTTTATACACATTGATTGCTACAGTTTTGACAATGTTTCCCCCTCATCTGTATCCTATATCGCAATATACTTCTAATAAAGGTGGAAAAAAAATAAAAAATAAAAAATAAAAAGTAAATTTAAGTTAGAACACAAAGCAAAGCACGGACTCTCCTGTCCTTTGGTCATAAACTTCAGCCTTTTCCATCTCAGCTGGACAAAGAGTTGAGTTTCAACTGTGTGCTGACGGCATCCCTTCTCATAGCAAATAAGAAAACCATGCTCACACGGATAGGATGATCCTGGAGTCTCATGTTATTACTTAGAGCTGCATCTTACAATGGAATTCTTCTAATGAGACTCTTTTGATACCACATATAATTAGGACTTTTAGGTAGAAACATTCACATGCATCCCTTTAAAAATTTTTTATGGGTTCTTTTTAGGACCCAAACATGGCAATAGAATCCATTTTTATATAACTGCAAAAGCATGGAATATAGCTTGTTCTAATTCCATTTCCAGTACCTCCTCTACTCCTCCCCTCCCCTACCCCCTGGTCCCTTCCCTCTACTCTACTCATTTTTCTACCGTTTATCTGCAGTTTTTTTTTTAAATTAGTCTCTTGTGGATGTATATGATGTTGAGCTTCACTGTGCTATATTTATGTATGTTTGTAGAAATATTATGTCAGGTTCATTCCACTATCTTTCCTTATCCCATCTCTCCTCCCTTTCCTTCATTCCCCCTTTGTTTACTCCACTGGTCTTACTTCTATTCTACCCTGCCCCTTATTTTGGATTAGCTTCCACGTATCAGAGAAAGGTTTTGAACTTTGGCTTTTGGGGAGTGGCTAATTTCACTCAGCATGATAGTCTCCAGATCCATCCATTTGAGGGCAAATGTCCCATGCATTCTTTTTCAAAATAACTACAGTTATAAAGGGGTCTTCTTTATTTTTAATCAACGTCCAGCCAACTTGGTTTATAATGGCTCCAACTTCAGGCATTTCTGTCCCCTGCTCTCCTTGGCTCTGTGCCTTCACCTGAGATGGTAATAACAATGACACTAGTTAATCGTCCATGGACCTGGTCTTACTGTGTTGCAGGCACTGGGCTAATTATTTTACATATCTCATTGCCTTTTATCTTCAACAACCTTGTAGGCCTCTTTGTCCTTATTCCTAACTCACCCATGAAGGTGCCTAAGTTCAAGTAGGAATGGACTTGTCCAGAATCACACAACTGGGAAGAGGGAGAACTTCTTTAAACACAGGTCATGTGACATCATTGCCAGGCTGCTCTTGCCAACATGTGCAGCTTCTGCAAGAACTGAGGGAGGGAGTGTGCTCGAGACAGGACCTCTCACAGATCTCATACAAGGAAACTTTCTAAAAAACTCAAAAGTTTGCTATTTTATTGAAGGGTATTAGCGACAGACATTTCCAACAGTTCTGGGAGTAAGCGTCTCCAAAATGTTGCCAGAAATTGAAAGGGCTTAAAGTTGCAAAGAATACATGATGGTCTAACTACCTGAAAAGACCAAATAAAATTAGTTCCAACTTTCTGTTTTTATTACTGACCTCAAAATTTGGGACTCTCTCATTTGGCATGTCAACCTGAATACACTGGAAAGAAAACATCAACATACTGCCTAATCCTAGAAATTGAATGTTTCAAATCACCTGTTCATCTAGTTTTAAAGCAGATTCAGAAAATTAAAAGAATAAATTTAGACCTCACGTAGAAAATCTGATTGTCTCTTGTTTATGTTCAAAGCCACTTTTCTCCCACCACAATGTGGTAAGGGGCCACGACTTAACCATTCTAGATCTTTACCTGCCTATTTTAAAATAAATTTTCAATATGTAGCCCATGGACTTTGGACTTTGAGTAGATTCATGGATGTGAATATATACATATTTGCCAAAGTTTTATGCAAGATCTTAAATGCAGGATGAAGTCAAGAGAGTTCAGAATTTTCCTTACATTTGGAAAGGATGCATGATCTCAGAGAGACTGGTAGCCTCTGACTCCTTCTGAGTCCAAAATTCTTCTAGTTGTATTTTATTAATGAGATCAACTTTGCTCAAGAAGTGTGGCATTTGTATTCTTTAAAGATTTCAACAGTTCCTTTAAGGTTGTAAACCATAGAAACAGGTGTGAACCACAGTTGCGTGACCTGTGGTTTAACCTTCATTTCTTGTACTTTCCTGAGACCGGATGGATGAATCATTTTGATTTGAGCATCAGATGCTGGGCCCAGGGAACTGACGTTAAGAGACATTACTTGTTTTTTTGTTGTTAGAGGCCCGTTTCTGATCTGTAAAAAGGCATTGTTGAAAGCAAGACAAAAAGGCAATCTCAGTAGTGGCCACATGTCAAAAAAGTCAAAGAGAATAGCCCACAAATATAAAAATGAACTAGCCAATTTAAAATAAACAAATGAACAAACAAAAAGAATAGCTGCCCTGTATTCTTATGCTATTTGCTATTGTTTCTTCTGTCCCTTTGACAGTGTCCCAGTCAAGTCTTCCCATAGTTTGTGCACCCCTGTACATGTGTATGTGTGATGTATATGTATGTTTGGTGACTTGGTATAAGGAAACTGCATTTTGGGGAATATATTTGATATGGACAATGACATTAATGAGGAGTTCCAGATTAAGAGGCAAGGAAGTAGAAAACCAGCTCAGCAGTTATGAGAATGTCTCACTTCCAGAGGGCCCAGAGAAATTTAGCACTCTGTGGATAAGAGCTGAGGCCTGATGCAGAGACAATGTGACTGAGTTTTATCTACCTGATCTTTCAGGTCTGGGGACTGCCTGCAAATACTACAGCTGATAAAGTGCGATTTATATCTGGGCTAATCTGCAGTCATAGAATCTGAGGAGAAGTTATGATACATGACAATCCAGAAAAGCCATTGGAAACCCTGCAGATGTGTCAGCCTGCAGAGCTCATGACAAAGCTGTTATAGATAATACTTTGTGTGCAACTTTCAAATAGATTGCATTGCTACATTCAAGTAGATTTCATTACTTATATACTCTGTGTTTGCTTTCCAATCTTCCCAGGATGGGTGGCTGACACTTAATAAACATTTGTTGGGGTAAGAAATTTTCATGTTTGAGATGATGGGTTGGCAACCTTTCCCTGTTCTATCTTGTTATAATAGATTTCATCTCTTTAATACACAAAGTATTCCAAGATCTTGCTAAACAAATTTCTTCTTAGCTTTCTCATCGCTCTAATTCTGTTTCTGATAGACCCAATAACATTTGTGTATTTGTTTTTCCTATTTGAAACACATCAGGAAATGTAAGGTGATAATCACAATTGTTTTAATCCATTTACTAGTTGATGGACACTGTTCAAAAATTTTGATGATTACAAATGAAGTTATAAATATTCTGTAAAGGCCTTTGTATATACAAAAATTCTCATTTCCCTTGAAAAATACATATCTGATAAAGATCTTGTGTCTAGAATAAATAAACTGCTCACTACTCAACAATGAGAAAATAAACAACTTGATTTACAAATGAACAAATGATTTGAACAGACACTTCAAAGAAAATATAAGGATGGAAACAAGCATTTAAAAATAAATAACTTTGTTAGTGATTAGAAAGATGCAAATTAAAATCATAAGTAGCAATACGCACCATTTCAAAGGCTGAAAATTATAAACAAAGAGAAAATAATCAAGCTCTTATGAGGTTGTACACCAATGGGAACTTTCACATGTTGTTGGTGGAGGTATATAATAGTGCAATTGGTTTGTTTCCATTTATTTTAATGAAATGATGCCACACTCTATTGCTTTGTTACAATTAATACTCATTTTACTTATTTAATTAATTTTATTATTTTTGAGGTATTGGAGATTGAACCCAGTGGCATTCTATCCCTGAGTCATATTCCCAGCTCTGTTTTAATTTTTATTTTGAGATAGTGTCTTGCAAAGTTGGCCAGAATAGTTTCAAAGTTGTAATTTTCTCAGCCTCCTAAGTAGCTGGGATTATAGGAGTACTAATATTAATTTTCTTTACCTGTGTATTTAGAATTCTGGTTGCTCCTTATTCCATTCCCATGTTTCTACCTGGGATTATTTTCCTTCTAATTGAACAATTTTCTGTAGCACAAGAGGAAGATTGTTGGTGACAAATTCTCTTTGATTTTGATTCTCTAGAAATGTATTTATTTTGCCCTTACTGTTATAGGATGTTTTCTCTGGGTACATTAACCTAGATTTCAGTTATTTTCTTTTAGCACTTCAAATAATTTATTCCATTGTCTTCTGGCTTTCATTATTTCTTTTAAAAAATCAGATATAAATCTCATTGTTCAATGTTTGTTTTCTTTGCTACAGATTTCTGAGCTCCTTGGAAAAGAAATATTCTATTCATGACTTAAATATTTCTCATCTTTCTTCTGATAAGGAAGAAGTATATGCTCAATACATGTTTCAAATATCTATGTGAACATTTGATGGGTTTCATTCAGTCATGAGTATCTGCTCAGCTTTATGGGAAGTCAACCTTAGTTTCACAATAGCCCTCAGATAGCGTGTGCAGTAAGCTTTCTAAATGAGAAAGACCCGAAGCATAGGGCTTTCCCAGGGCCACCCAAGTGCTGTTGAGTTACCAGTAAAATCCTGCAAAGGAACCTCCATTCTAAGATCCTAAAGGTTTTCTTCTTCTGGTATAAAATAACGAATGATCCTTGATCATTGCCATTGGTGCTATAAAAATCAATCCTTCATGTTTAGGCATTTTGGGGGACACATGGACACCTGAATAGATGTGAATGAAATGTGGGCAGGCTGCCACCATGAATATACAAGAACCAGGATGGAGAACTTGCAAAGTCTTTCACTGGAGGGATGCAGCTGTTGTCAACTTCTGCGCAGTTTGTTTGTATCCTGGAGTCTTGGCATTAATCATGTAAGCTAACTTCAATGAACTTCTTGTTCTAAGTGATTTTTATTTAGGGACAAAATTAAAGGGTGCTGTTGAAACAGGGAGAGAGGAAAAGGATAGGGAGGGAGAGGGAGAGAGAGAGAAAGAGAGAGAGAGAGAGGAGTCAAAACCAGTTTGTATTACTTAATGGAGTATGTTATTTCTTTCGATGTCTCAGAATGTTCTGTATGCAAAGTTGGGGAGCACCTTTTTGAATACTATTTTTCTTTTATACTTTCCTAAAAATTGAATCATTTATGAGTGGTACTAAATTTTTCAGAAGCAGAAGGGAAATTATTTTCTTGTCTTGTTACTTAGAGGTATTTGGTGGAAAGACAAGAAAATGTGAACCACTAGAATGCTTGTTCTAGTTTTGTTTAACTAATTTCAACCAAGATTGTACACTCATGTCCACATCTGTGAGACCCTTTTATTGTCACCCTCAGGGGTACCACTAACTCTTTAGTAGTGCCTTATATTAGATAGGGATCAGAACACCAGATTGTCTAAGGACCCCCTTTGGGAAACAATAAATGAACTTTTTTCAGGCACATTTATTTCTAACATTGCTCCATAGGTCCAAATTGTTTATTGTAGTTTAGCATTATTATTTCGGAAGAGTTCTTTATGTCTCCTTTCTCTTTCTCCTCATCCTTCTGTTCCTCCTCCTTATTCTTCCCCTTCTTAATTTTCCTTTATTTAGCTTTTTTCCTCTTTCCCCTATTTGTTTTTTTCTGTCATTTAAAATTCTTACTGTCAGCTGCTCCAAATCATGTGAATCTGAAGTTTGGTACAGATTCACTTATGTGGAGCTGAGTGCTGTTAGTATTTTAAATAGTCCTTAATCTTTCTTGCAGTTCATCAGAGTTTGTGGTTATTGCATAGAGGAAGACTGGAAGGCACAATGTTTGTTTATCAAAAAGGAATTTTGTATCTAAGAAGTAGCTTTCATATTGGCTCAAATATTGCTTTGAGCAGAACATCCCATTAAAACAGGAATTACTCTTATAGAAACATACAAATCCTACACCAAAAATTGGGAACAAAAAATAAGATACATTTTATAGTTTTGTGGCTAAAAGATATTGAAGATTTTATATCTATATGTGTACATATATACATACACATACACACACATATATAGATTTGCATATTTTTGCATATAATGTGTGTACACACCATATAATGTATTCATGAAAAGTTTCAAATAAACTCTTTTTGGTCGTAAAATCTCTTGATTCATCATGATGGATTTCAGCACAACTACTTCATTTGGGGTTTGCATAAATGGCAGATGCTTAATACCTTTGGGATTAGACTTAGATTCATTTTTTCCCTAGGATGCATGGCTTTGTCTTCTATTCTTGGAGTAGTTCTCTTCACCTAGCCCAAGCTGTGGTGATTCAAATACCATTAACAGACTTGCAAATACCTCAAGCAAACTGATTAAAGAGGGAAGGCTGTGGCTTTGCACGTGTGAGGGAAGAGGGTTTTGTGTGAATGTATGAAGCAAACTAAATTCTTTTTTTATTAGTTGAATATGGACTTACAATTGAGAGGGAATCATTATCAAACAACCAAGAACAAATGTATATTCACATAGTTAGCCAAGGCTGATGCCATTCCATGGTTCCCGACTTGGGTTCCCCATGGTTCTTTGATTCCCCCAGTTGAACCCCTGTGTTAAATGGACTTCTCTTGGAGGTCGGAGATTTCCTTCTGAGTTGATTCCCCCATACTCCCTTCCTCCAGTAAACTAAATTCTTAAAGGTGCAGAGAATCAAGTGGGGTGCATGATTCTCCAAATTAATTCTTATGAAAATAACAGACTGTGGATTAGGGAGACCTAGGTTGGATGTCACCTTTCCACCCACCATGTGCATGATTCTGGACAAGTCTTGTTTCTACATCAGGGAACTGAGGAAGAAATAAGAGATAAAAATAAAAATAAAAATTGGAAGATGAAAGAGATGATGTAGTGAAAAGGTTGTAAAAATGAGGGATGTGATAAGAAAAGCACTCACCTGGAAAAAAGTAAATACTTAAAAATTACTGTTGCTGTTATACTGCAATTCTAATTATCTTCCAATAGGAATTCAAAGACAAGAACATATACTCTGACCTGAAAAAGACCACAACTTAGAATATTTGGGAATTAAATTATTTTCAAATTATTCTCACAAAATCAGGATTATTTAAATGTTGTCATGTAAAGAGATTGCTTAGACTTCCTGCCCATGTTAAAATGACACCAAAACATTTAAGAGTAAAAGCATTACAGAAAACCAGAGACAGTCTTTTTATGTCTTTACATTGTGTTTTTTAGAAATAGATTTTCTGAAATTTGTTTTTATGTTATGAAAATCTTCTAGAGGTTATTGCATCCTCAATTTTTAAATGTTGTCTTAAATAGGAGATCATTTTTTTAAATATTTCTATAATTCTAAGCTCTAAGGTATAATTAAGTTTCTTCTTTTAATCAAGTAAACAGGAGGGAGTTGTGTTTGTGTTTTAAATTATCAGTCTATTATTGAACACAAGATATTAATGAGGATGAAAACAAGAAAGTATATGAAGGGCCCTGGGGAAAAATTAGCTTACAATGACTTCTTGTGCAACCAGTCAAATTAGGAGATTGATGTAGTGACAGACCTTATAGGAGACATTAAAAAGCCCAGATGGCTCAAATTTACATGTTTACAGAGGAGCTGGGAAAGGCATCTAAATCCTGTAAGTACCATTCATTCGACTAGAAAATTTCCAATTCTGAGGATGAGAAAAATTGAAAAATAGGTGCGACAGGAAGGAAAAGAAGATGAGGAAGAAGGAGGATGGAAGAACAGGACATGATGATGAAACTGAAAACAATAATGCAGAAGATGAAGGAAAAAACGATGTAGGAATGCAAGAGAGGGGAGAAGAAAGGTGAAAATGGAATATCGAAATAAAAATGAAAACCAAGAAAAGACTTTGACTTTCTAGTAACCAATGTCCCCATTTTAATTCTTTCCTGTTATAGTAGAATGAAATGGTTCAGGGAAAGACAAGGGACTTTCAACAAGTTCAACCCTGCTTTATTCCACTGGGCAAAGCAGAACCCGATTTCCACTGTGATTTGACCTCTGTTTACTGTACAGCAGTGACTTTTACGAGACACAGCAGTTATAATAGCTTTGGGATTGATCTGCAATGTATTCTGTTATGGTTCTGTGACAAAAAACATTAACAAAAGCAACAATAACACAAAATTAAGTGTTTGTGAAGAGTGACATGAGAGTGCAGCCACATGGCCTCTCCTGCAAATGATTGGGGTAAATTTAATTCTCGAAGAATGAAGGGATCAATCCAAACTTTGAAGAGTTAGTGAGAAAAATGATTCTGGTGATTATAAAACTAATAATGACATAAATCAGTTTGGTCTTTTCTTCTTCTTTTTGTAAAGAGAGAGGGACAGTGAGAGAGAGAGAGAGATAGAGAAAGAGAGAATCAACTTTATTCAGTTTTTTTATGTGGCCTTTGTTACTCCAAGACTTTGTTGTGTAGTGGTGCTGGGGTTTGAACTCGAGTCCCTGCGCATGCCAGGCAAATGCAGTAACCGCCGAGCCACCACTCCAGCACTTCTTTTTTCTTTTTAAAGAGAGAGGAACAGTGAGAGGAAGAGAGAAAAACAGAATCAATTTTATTTAGTTTTCCATGTGGCTTTTGTTGCTCTGACACTTAGTCATGTACATGGTGCTGGGGTTTGAACTGGTGTCCTTTCACATGCCAGTAACCAGTGAGCCACCACTCTAGCCCCCAGTTGTCTTCTTTAAAAATATTTTATTAAGAAGTTGAATTATTGTACAATCATAAATGCATATAAAGTAACAATATGATAGGCATATGTTCTTAAACCACGTTGCCCACACCCCACTCTCTTGATTCTTCTAGATTTCACCCCTACAAGTGATATAAATGCTTAGATTGTGAATTTTTCAGAATTAAATGATTGCATAAGTATTATTTGGATTCTCAGGGGGCAAAGAATATGCTACATTGTTGATTGTCTCCCTAGATCCCTCCCTCTTCTCCCCTCCCTCCACCTATCCCCCATCCCACATATCTACGGTTGCTCTAGATTGTGCGTTGCTATGCCTTTGCTGGGTCTAATAAGGTTTGACTACTTTTCTCCCAGGCCTGGATTTAGCTCCAGACTCCACAAATGAGTGAAAACATTCACCCCTTGACTCTCTGGGTTTGGCTAACTTCGCTCAGCATGACTTCTTCCATTGCTATCCATTTACTCAGTTTAATCTTAAAAGCAAAGATTCCCAAGAGTGATACTATTGACTTTTTTGTCTGCATCTTTGCTGAGGGATGGGGGTGTTCTTTGCATTGTAGGGTGTGTAGCATCTCTAATCTCTATCCACTAGACATAAGTAGTACTAACCCCAATTCAGGTTGTGACAATCAAAAACATCTCCATACATTTCCAAATGTTCCAAGTGGGCAAAATTGCCCCAGGTGGGGAACTATTGCTCTAGAGGCATTGGCTAAAGTTCATTAATTTACTGTATCAAGAAAAGTTGGCTAGATTTAAACCAAGACACCACACATTTGTGTGCCCTCGTTTAAAGGTTTTACAAAACACTCTCATATATTTTATTCCATTTTCATTCCTTTTTTTAATTTCCACATTCCCTGGGAGAAAATGCAAAAATATGAAGATATAGTATTATTTTTTTTTTCTCAAGGACATTAATATATGGAGGAAAAGTGAGGTCCAAACTACAGTATTTTACTTAGGTTCCCCAACAATAAATCCTTGAGACAAGCACATGTTTTGCTTAAACCTTATTTGGAGGTGACAGGGAACTTCAGTTGAGGATAAAAAAAGAGAAAGGAAAGCAACCATTAAATAAATGACGTGCCTCTATTGGCTCATCAGGACATTGAATTGACGTATAGTCCTGCTGGGGAGCTCTGGGGGCCAGGTTAAGACATACTCCTCAAAGTTATCCCACTTACAAGGCAAGGGACTGGAGTATTTATCCGGCAGTTTCTACGGGTCAGTGATTAGGGGCTGATCCCAGGATACGGATGCAATCAGCAGGACAATGGGTCCCCGATTCTAGTCCCTGGAACATGTGAAGATGTATCTTACGTGGAATAAGGGACTCTGCAGAGGTGACTAAGTCCGTGAACTTTGATATGGGATGTTATCCTAGACTGTTGGGGAAAGGTCAATGTCATCACAGCATCCTTGTAAGTGAAAGAGGGGAGGCAAGATAGTGAGAGTGAGATGAAATGTGACAATGATATGGGAGTGTCTCAAGGTGAGAGAGATTTGGTCATTTACATCTACCTTCAAAGTTAGAAGGGAAGAGGGCTGGAGCGGTGGCTCAGTGGTTATGGTGCTTACCCAGAATGCGCAGGTACGTGGGTTTAAACCCCAGCACCATGTACACAATGAAGTCTTGGAGCAATGAAAGCCACGTGAAAAACTAAATAAAATTGATTCTCTCTCTCTCACTGTCCCTCTATCTTTAACAACAAAAAAATAAAATAAAAAAAAAGAAGAAGAAGAAGAAGGGAAGGGAGCAATGAGTCAGAAAACGTGGACGTCTCTAAAAGGTGGAAAAGGCAAGAAAATTAATTCTTCCTGAGAGTCTCCATGAAGGACTGTGGTCCTGCCAACCTTGATTTTAGCCCAGGGAGCCCCATTTTGGACTTTTGACCTCCAGAATGGTGTGTGTTATAATTAACATGTGCATTGCATAAGATAATAAATATGTCTCAATAATAAATATGTATGGCTTAAGCCATGAAATTTGCAGTAATTCATTACAGAAGCAGGAATGAGAAAATAATGGGCGATTAGGTCTCTAGGACTTCTGGCTGACCCTTGATTCTGTTCTTAGCAAGTTGGTTCACGCACTGCGATGGAATGAGCCACAGGTGTAAACAGACAGGCTCCAATCTATCTGCTACACAATTGTGGAAGAACTGAGTCAAAGTTACAGTTATCACTCTAGTTCTGTCCTACCATTAGTGTTAAAGTCATAGAATTGCTCATCTCATAAAAGGTGAGTTTCTTTAATGTTTCTTTCAGCATCCAGTGATGAAAAGTTCTTCTATACCTGATTGTCAAATAAAGGAAATTTCATGTGAAAACTAAATACAATCATGTTGGAGGAACTGACGGAGCAAATGGGAAGTCGAGATGGCCCCATAGATGAACTACATTGGGGAGCAAATGGGGTTTTCCAAAATGCTTTGATGCATTTTATTCCTTTCTCTTTTTTCCCCTTAAATTTTATTGAGGAGTTATGTAGTTGTACAACCATAAATGCATATGTAGTAACAATGATATCCCCCTGATCCTAATCCAGAATTACCCCCATATCACTCATACCCCAGTCTCTTGACTCTTCTATACTTCCCCCATAACAGATATAAATCCCCCTCTCTATATATAATATATAAACATGCAATTTACAGAATTAAATGATTGCATAAGTATTATTTGGCTTCTCAGGGTAGTAAAGAATATTCCTTTCTTATTCATACACATTCTGTGAATCTGGAGCAATAAAGGCAGGAGGCTGAGTTCTCAGAACCCAAGGGATGGGAAACACAACAGGAACTAGAGCAACTCTGCATTTCTGAATTGTATTAAATAATTTATCAAGGATGATCTACTCTGATGGAGGACAGCAATGGCATGATTCATTAGAACATGTTAAGAACAGATTGCTTTGTGGCTAATATTTTTAGTAGTCACTGTACCTTTATGATTAAGTTGAAGAGCTTTAGAAAGGCTCACCCATTGCGGTTAATCTTTATCTTTGGTCAACTCACAAAACCTATGATCTTCATTTTTTCACTGACTCATTGATTCGTTGATTCGTTACAAGTTAGTTAATAGAGCACCTCTTTTGTGCTAGTTTTTGGAGAAAATGCAGTAAGCAAAAACTACAGTCTTTGAAGTTCATATGAAAAGTGCAAAAGTTTGAGATGCTTGGATGATTCAAGGTAAAACCAAAGTTCTGTTGCCTGGGGTATTTGGAAGGAAAGCACATTGCAGAGGCTGTAGGAACCTGTTACTCCTCTGCTCAGAGCCTTCAGAATAATTCCTTAGCAGGAGAGCATAGTCCTGAACAGAGGACAGGGAAGTAAACCCACTACTGCTTCCCTTCTCCCAGTTGTTTCTTTGCCATCTCAGGGTAAAAGGGTGCACCTTTGTATTCCTGCACGCCTTTCCTCCATACCCTATGCATTTCCTCCATTTCTCCTGAGCTTGTGGTCCTCAAGGAATTTAAAATGGTTAAATGCTCACTTTAATTACATTCATAGAAGTGCAGATGGATCTTGGAGAAAAGCATTTTCAGTAAAGCTTGTTTCTATCACATCTTATCAGGAAAGAGATGGCATCCTCAGACGAGGAGTTGAGATACTATTGATAGGATTGTTAATGTAGTTAGGACAGGTTAAGGGAAAGGTAGTAAGATGTTGAAGCAGCTAAGACAATTAATGTTAGGCTGTTAACTACCACCCCTAGACCTAGGTCCACCCTAGTAGTAAAGGGGAGAGGAGAGAGGGAAGTTATCAGAATAGGAAGGGTCTGTAGCTACAGTTGTTGCTGTGTCTATGGGAGATGAGCCACCAATAGAATATGTAGCCCTGACAGAAGAACGCCCACTGCCAAATGAAGCCCAAATGAGGGAGTTTTGGGGGAAATACCCTGATTCCATTTTGTCCCCTTTTCTGTCACTCCATGCATCTGCTTGTGCAGGTCCTCCCATGGATCAAATCCAGGGAAACTATCGTGGCCACTCCTAGAAGTCAGACTCTGGGGACTCAGTGCAGAGTAGAAGCAGCCGCCCAATGGATCCAGAGGGGCAGAGGGAAAATATCCAGATCATAATTATCTTGAGCAGCACTAACTTAATAGCATTAATAAATTCCTCCAACCATCATAATCATTTTGAGATTGTGATCCTTCAGAAAGGGTGCAGAAATAATCTAAACTTTGCTCTTTTAAAGCATGGAGAAAGATTTGCTATATAATTGAATGGCACGAATGAAATTGCTTTGGGATGGGATACTGTCACTGAATGAGATAGGAAAGCACTTCAAAGATATTTATCTGCAAATAATTGCTTTGGTAGCTTAATCACTATCCAATTTTAAAAGCAAATATGCCCCCAAAGACCTCTCAATTCTTATTTGCCTTCTCCCAAAATGAATGTAATAGAACTCTTGCTTTTGAAAATATGTTCTTTGAATGCACCTTTCACTATCCATTTGGATTTCTCAGGCTCAATCTAACCAGGCAAGGATTTTCCATGGTCACGTGTTTGTATCTAGTGTGTCCATTATGAACATGACAACAGTCATTGCATAAGCAAACCATAGAGGGTCTGATTTCTCACTTGATCTTGTATATTATTTCTTTTCCATTGTGTTAGCTCTTCTGCACCTGTGTTTGAGTTAACTCTTGGCTCCAAAGACATTTAGAGGATGATTAGAATATTTAAAAGGAGCAAGTAAACAGATCTCATAATCAGTCGACTGCCTGTGTAGCCACACAGAAGAGATTTTTGTATTGTTACAGGAGCTCAAAGTGATCAGCCCTCTTTTGAGAACCTAACAAACTTCCACCTTCTCAGGCCTGATCTGGTCATTTGGCATCAGAAACCACAGGGTCATGCGCAGGACAAAAAGCTCTTGTAGATCCTTTGCTGGAGGTATTTTGTTTTGAATGGGCAGGAATTAAGCTGATGGATTTAATCATTGAGAGAAGACTTGAGGAACAGATTGGGCGGGATTGAGGAGGTTGCATTTTATTTTAATTGCCCATTTGGATGTGAGGCCTTATGCTCCCACCAATGAGGATAATAAAGAGGAAGAAGGGGGAGATGAGACAGGGTAAAGGGAGAGGTTCAGAGACAGCCAGAAATTCTAATACAGAGTTGATGGAATAAACAATTACGTTTATTCCTTGACACTTTCCATCTCCATCTTCAATAATCATTTTTTAGTGCTCCAATGTTTCTTAAACTTCCCTTATCATAGTGAAACTACCTGCATTGTAATTATTTAATTTCCTTCCTTCCTCTTCTTGGCCAGCATTTCTAAAATATCTTTTTATGATGATGGAAATATTCTACATTTGCATGGAGACTGTCAAGGACTTGAAATGTGCCTAATGCAATGAAAGACAGAAAATTTAATTCTATTTAATTCTAATGAATTTAAATTGAAATAAACACATGTGAATGATGACTGTCATAGTGGACTCCAGATTTCTAGAATATAAGCTTTGTGAGGGTAGGCACCAAATAGGTCACATGGACCCTAAATAATAGTATACAACTAAGAAATGTTGTTATATGTTGGAAAAAGGAAGGAAGGGAGAAATAAGGGAAGAGGCTGGAGAAATCTCACAACAGGGTGAATATATATATATATATATATATATATATATATATATATATATGGCTGGGAATTTGGAAGGGTGGGGAACACTGTGGCTCTGTGATGTTTAAGGAGCATTATAGTCTAGAACTCTGAGCAGATGTTTGAAATCATTCCCAGAAGTTTGGCAGCTGGGACAGGGTGTTCTATGCAAACACGAAACACCTGGGTTGTAGTGGTGGCTCTGCCCTTCACAAGCCATGTAAAATTAACCAGTTAATCTCCCTGCATGTTATTTCTACTTTTTTAAGATTGCAAGCTTCAATGAGCTAATTGCTGAGCTCCCTTCTAATTCTGACATTGTAAATATGTATCAAGGCACTTGTTAGCCTTTAAAAACAGGGTCATTTCATATAACTTTATAAAAAGACATTTGTTTAGTTATCCACTTACCAGTGTGAAGGATTTTCTAGTTGGACAATCTGGAAAGAAAGCAATTGCTTGAAAAGAGAATTTGTGATGACCAAAAGTTGCAGTAGCATACTTTTTTAGGTAGCAGCAAAAAAATATTTTACAAGCATTGGCTTCACCAAGTAAATAAACACCGACTCATTTAAGTTATTGTAATTACTGAATTCAATATTTACAATGCTAAATTTAAAGGCACTTATTACCAAAGTGCAGCCTCAAAAGGAATATGAGTCATTAATCTCTTTAAAATAAAGACATACTTTCTCTTATTGAAAGATAAGAAAATCCACCAATTAGGTTTCATAGTCAAATCAATACATTTTATACTTTTCAATAGAGTAATATGAAAAGTAAAAAATTTGTACACAAAATAAAAGACAATAGTTTGCTGGTCTTTTAACCCCACCAATGCCACTGTTTAATTTGGTGGGTTTTTTTTATGTGTATGTAACTTTTTAATGTATTATATTTTTAGTTATGAAACATATAATGTGTGCATGTTGCTTGAATGTTTAACGGTGAATTATGAAAAGTTTTAGGCCTCTGGAAAAATATGGATACTATAGCCCTTATCCATGGATTTACCACCTATATTTCAGAGATGAATTTGACTTATTTGTTTTGGGTCTATTTCTTGCTTTAGATCGTTTTGTTTTTAAAAAAATAATGTGGGTCCAACAACAAATTCATCACTTTCTTTCTTCTCTTCCCTTCTGAAATTGTACTCTATTTGTGTCCATGTGTTCCTACTTTTTCTTACAAACATATTATTCCACAATTTATGGTATTGTCTTGTGCACTTAAAATGTGAATTAAGTGCTCTTACCTACAACTTGCATTTATCATTCATTATAGAGTTTTTCATATGCATCCATGTCAGCACAAATACATCTAGTTCATCCATCTTAACTATATATACAGAATTCCATATGTGAATTATTCTAAGCTACTTAATCTGTTTGCCTGTGATTAGTTATTTTTCCAGTATTAATGATCATGACAACTTTGTAACAAATATCCCTTTTTCACATTTTAATGGTGCATTATATTTGTACATAATGATGGGATTTGTTTTTACGCATTTTACATGCACACAACATAAAAATATAATTTGGTCAATATTCCTCCCAAGCATTTCCTGCCTCCCTCACCTCTTCTTACCCACTAGTTCCTTTCCTCTACTGATCTGCCTTTGATTATTATTATTTGACTTTTCCAGTTTTTATTGACTGTGTGGGAATTATTTAGTACCTTAGAAGTGCAAAATATACTTTATATTTTTTTATCCCTCCTTTTCTTTCCTATCCTTCCTTCCCTCTCCCCTTCTCTTTCCTCTACTGGACTTCCTTTAGCTCATCTATTAAATTGCAATTGATTGATTCTTTATGTAATCTTATTCTTCCCTCCCCCTTTCATTTATTTTACTGTAGATTCCTCATGAGAGAAAGTATTTGACCTTTTGAGTTTCTGTGTTTGACTAATTTCACTTAGCATGATATTCTCCATTTCTGTCTATTTCCTGGCAGACTGTAATTTCATTCTTTTTAATAGCTGAGTAGAACTCCATTTCATATATATGCCACAATTTCTTAATTTGTTCATCTAAAAATGGGCATCTTGGTTGATTCCATAATTTAGCTAAATATTTCTTTATGAATGCATATAAGAATTTTTTAATGGGAGATACCTAAATTGATTGATAAGAACATCTTCAAATGGAGTGAATATTGCTGAATTACTCTCCCAAGTAATTTGCATTCCTTTCAGCAGTATGGTTTCTTATCTGCAGCAATCATTAGTGCTTTCAGTCTTTTGAAGTTGGTTAATTTGGAAAGAATAAAGTGATAGAGATTCATTGTTTGAATTTGTTTTCCACTTTTTAAAAGAAATTTATTTGTTGAACAATCAAACATGCTTCTAACAAAAAATATAATATATATATAAAATCTGCATATTAGAATTACCCCCCAAAAGTCCCCCCAATTATCCACCTTCATCCCCTTTTATCCTCATCTGTACAAATGCCTTAGGTTGTACGTCCTTACACCTTTTCCAGATTTAAAACGTGAGAATTGACCTCCTTTCTCAATGGCCGAGGTGTTTTCCACTTTTTCACCGATCTCTGGTGAGGTTGAAAAATCTTCATATTTGTAATGGTCATTTAGATTTCTCCTTCTGTGAGGTGCCTCTAAATCCTTGACGTTGGTTGTTTCTTTTCTTATTGATCTGAAGAGGCCTTTGGACCATAAATTAAATGAATAATAAGTACTGAAAGAAAAGTATTATATTTATTTACCTATCTATGTTTGCTCTATTCCTATTTAGTGACAATTTAACATGAACACAATGAAAACCTTATCCAAAGCTTAAGATTCTAAGGTGACTTGAGGGTCATATTTCATGAGTATGAAATCCAAACTGTGAAAAGTACCTGATTTATTTTTTACACTTGTAGAGAAGACTCCGTGCAGGTGTGTTGGAAACAGTCCTATGGGAGATTGCAAAAGACCATCTGGGCTCATCATTTTATCTCTCTAGAATGCCTGTTTCTTACATCTTGGGACAGAACTGATAATTCGGAAAATATTTCCATTCATGTTTTTTATTCTTCAGGAGGAGGTCCTCTTTGGACACACTGACTGCAAAATCTAACTTCTATAGGAGGGTAGAAGAAGTGCAGAGTTCTTACATGGAAAACAAAATTATCTTATCAATTAGACAGTTTCCAAACGTATGGGTGTTTGTGATCCAGTCCTTTTTTATATGTTCCAGATGTTTGAAAATCAAAGCTCAGCTGTCTATGGTTGCATGTCTGCCTTTCTCACCATCTCTTCTCCCATTCTGTTAGCTCTGTGCCTTTCTTCTGGGCAGACCACATCCACACTCTCCTGGATACTTCTAGGGAGGCTGTTTTCTTCAGCTTTTTTTGCTGCTGTGCCCTGACAAGAACAATTTTAGAGGAGGAAAAAGTTTATTTGGTGCTCACAGTTTCATAGGCCTCAGTTCATAGACAGCTAACTCCATTGCTCTGGGCTTGAAGGTGAGGCACAACACCATGGCGAAAGGGTGTGGAAGAAGAAAGCAGCTCAGGACAGGCAATCAAGATGCAGAGGGAGCACTCTGCTCATCAGGGACAAAAACATCAATCTCCAAGTTACACCCCCAGTAACCCACCTTCTCCAGTCACACCCTTCCTGCCTACAAGTTACCAGTTAATCCACATTAGTTGATCAGTCCACTGATCAGGTCACACGTCTCGTAATCTAATCTTTTCACTTCCGAAAACCCTTGAATTTCTCATGCATGAGGTTTTTGGGGGAATACTTATCTCAAACAACAGAGGCAGAGTTCATGATGGAGGGAAGTAAGGTTAGATTGAGCTGAAGATTTTCTGTGTTTTTGGAATTGTTCAAGCTTGGAATAAATTTAAATTCTCACTCTGCCACTTTCTATCAGGATGGGCTTGTTACTGACCTCCCAGGTTCTGTTTCTTCTCCATGAAATAATGGGGTGATAATTCATACTTGTCACCAATAGGCACCTTATTAGCTATATCTTATAGAGTGTCTCATTGGATTAGTCCTTTTGGAGCAATTGGTTAGGAATAGGAAAAGGAGTGGATAGAATTTCAGTGGTGACTGCCATGGAGGCAAGAGGCCAGAAGGGGACTTGGAAATTAAAAGGAATGCTTAGGGCAGGAGCAGTGGCTCAGCGATTGGAGCAATTGCTTGGCATGCGTGAGGACCTAGGTTCAAACTCCAGCATCACAAACACAACTGAATGTCAGAGAAACAAAGGTCAGATGAAAAATTAAATAAAGTTGATTTCATCTTTCTCTCTCTTCTAAAAAACAAAAAACAAAATACAGTGCTGAGCTGGGTAAGGAAGGAAATCCATGTTGGAGAGTTAGGCCGACATTTTCGCAGAGGAGAAAACCTCCTCTGCCCAAGTAGTGCTTAAGATTGTATTTAGTAGTTGCATTTCTGAAGCAGGTGCGGGGGACCAAAAATGACTCACAGCTCAGATCCTAGCAACGACAGCACTGAAGCATTATGATTTGGTTGAAGGAGTTAAACTCTTATTAAATGGGAAGAAAATGCTTTTCTGCAACTGGTCATCCCATCATAATGGCGAGTAACTGAGATTTTAGTATGCAGCAAGATTTTAACTTTCAAAGAAGGCATTGTCTGCAGCAGTTGAGTATTCCAAATAGTTCAGGGTTTAATACCTTCAAGCATAAACACCTCTTTAAAACATTTACCCATTATGTGTAGGAATCATTCTAAAATATATGTTTTGTTACTCTTTCTTTCAAAGCAAAACATACGTCTGTAATCTAATCTTTTCTTTCTGAATCAAGAGAATCATTATGCATTTTGGTTTTTATATCATGTCATAATATAGTAATGCTCTTGGGATCTATTAACATATAAATGTCTACACTAGCTTGTTTGAGTTCCAGGTCTGCCTTTAAAGTTTTATTCTGTTTTCTCTCTTGCTTTTATTTGTCTTCTGATGTGCTGTCAAACATGTCACAAATATTTATAAAGTGGAAATAATTAGGCTCTGAATAAAGGCCCAAGGAGCTCTCTTTATAGTTCAAAGAACTTCAGTCAAAATGTGTTGAGTGCCTAATATGTCACAGCACTGTGGTAAGTGGCCTGGAATATAAAGGTGAATAAAGCCTCCATCCCCAAGGACCCCACATGCTGATGAATTATAAATGTTCCTGTGGATAATAGGCCTGTTATTGCTTCTCTAAACTTGGAGACACCTGTTTTCATGATTTGGCAAGCCATCTTTCTCAATCTCGATTCTCAGCAGAATTTTCACTTCGTGGAGTGAAGCCTTTCAAGAGTTGGTACGATTCTTTTACATATTAAATAGTCTTTGCATAATAAGAATGAGCAGAGAAAATGATGAGAGGCATAGGTGGCCGTAAAAGGGTTTGAAAGTCTTTACAAGACTTTCTGTTGACATGGTGTCTCAATGTCTGATTTTTGGACAGAATGGTTTTGTGAAACTGAACTTACAAACAAGGCTATGATAGACAATATTTCTAAGCACTAGAAAGATGTAGGTATACTGTAAGTCAGAAAGAGAGGAGGGGTAGAGTAGCAAGTTGGGGCTGGAGCCATGAGCCCACTTCTTCCTGGACTGGAAAAGGTCAGAAGTGATCAGGGATTTGGCTCCTAAGGGTGAGCAGTTGAAGCACCACCTTTTGTTTGGAACTGAGTTTGGCTGCTTATATGAGACTGGAGGTGGTGTCAGCATGTCATGAAAAAAGGCTCCAAAGAACCAGGACTGATGCATATATCTTAGGCATAAATCTTGGGCTTTTGTAAAGCTTCTGGAAGAACAGCCCTACAACCAGGGCCCAGTGAAGCCTTTAGCTGATTCAGAAATGTGTTGTTTTGTAGGAGAGAAGCCTTAAGCTGACAATAGAAGCTTAGTTCTGGAAGCATCAGTTCTAGGGTCTTGGATGGATGGAGATAAAGTTAAAACCGTTAGCCAGAGAAAGGAAAGCAAATCAGAAGGGGGAAGTCATTTGCCCCTATGTACCCCAACTCCTCTTGCTTTGCTGGAGATTTTCCTGTTCTAGCACTGATAACCTTGTATTATAGGATTACCATCAGTGCTGGGCAAATTAGGACCGTGGGTGACTCTAAATTCCTTCAAGCCTTAAAATAAATCTGAAAACTACTCTGTTGAAGCACAAAAGAATAACAAGTACCAAGAGAGACAGCCAAGAAGATCAACACTCAGTAAAAATTCACTTCTGATAAAATGCAAAATTATTTTCATAATAAAAATGTTTAAAGAAAATAGTAAACGCTATAAACAAAGACAGATGGCTACATATTAAGATAGATGGATATGGAGAAAAATCTTCAAGAAATCCTGGAAGTAAAAAAAAAAACATATTATCATTGAAATTTAAAGATATCCTAGCTGGTTTTTCGTTGCAAAAATAAAATTTGTGAATGGAATAATATTACTGAAGAATCAACCCATAATGCAAAGACTGATAAAATCTGAGAAAGGAAATTAGGATAATAGAAAATGAATTGAAGGATGGTTGAGAGGCAATATTAGAATGAATTATTGCTGATATTTTTAATTATACCAGAGAAACACAGTCTTCAGATCAAAAGTGAAAAAGCACCAAATACTGAATGGATTAAATGAAATAAATTCAGGAAGATTAATTGAAGTCACAGAACATCAAGGATACATTCAAAATTTTTAAGTTATTAGAGAGATAAAAGATGAATTACCTACAATGGAATGAGAATTAGGCAAATGGCTTCAAAATTAATAAACAGTGGAATAGTATCCTTAAAATGCAAAACAGAGTGAAGCTAATATTCTGTATCAAGCTAAACTGTCATTTGAGAGTAAACATGAAATGAGCATAAGCATTTTTTTTGTACTAGGTATTGAATTCAGGGGTGCTAAACCATGAGTCACATCCACAGACTGCTCCCTCCCTTTAATTCTCTCTCTCTCTCTCTCTCTCTCTCTCTTTTTCTTTCTTTCTTTCTGACAGGGTCTCACAAACTTGCTTTAGGGCCTCCCTAAGTTGCTGAGGCTGACTTTGAACTTGCGATCCTCCTGCCTCAGACTCTTGAGCCACTGGGATTACAGGTGTGTGCCAGAGCACACTTTTCTATGAGCAACTGAACAGCCATTTACAGAAAATTGAAATTAGATCCTTATCTCTCACTCTGCACAAAAATCAAATTGAAATGAATCAAATAATTAAGAATTAAACCAGCAATCATACAACTGTTAGAAGAAAAAATAGTATCAACACTCCACCATATTGGTGTAGGCACCAGCTTCTTTAACAAGACTCCCATAGCACAAGAATTAAAACCAAGAAACAATGAGTGGGATGTCATTAAACTAAAAACCTTTGGCACAGCTAAGGAATTATTCAAGAGCATCAAGAGAAAAACCTACAAAATGGGAGAAAATCATGGCCCGCTACTCCTCTGACAGGGGACTTATTTCCAGAATGTACAAAGAACTCAAAAAACTTAATACCAAAACCACAAACAATCCAATCAATAATAGGCTACTAAATGGAAACTTCTCAACAGAAGAAATACAAAACACCAATAAATATAAGAGGAAATGTTCTACATCACTAGCAATCAGAGAAGTGCAAATCAATGCCACATTAAGATTTCATCTCACTACAGTTATAATGGCAAAGATGAAGAATATGAACAATAACAGATGTTGGAGAGGTTGTTGGGAGAAAGGATCACCAGCACATTGTTAGTGGTATTGCAGACTGGTACAGCCAGTCTGGAAAGCAGTGTGGAGACTCCTCAAAAAATTAGAGACAGAGCCACAGTACAGACCCAGCTACCCTTCTCCTGAGTATTTTCCCAGAAGAGCTAGAATCTGCGTATTACAGAGAAACAGCTATATCAATGTTTATAGAAGCTCAATTTATAATAGCTAAATTATGGAATCAACCCAGATGCCCTTCACTGGATGAATGGATCTAAAATTGTAGGATACGTATATTTTATATATATATGCAAATATTTGTGTATGTATATATATATATATATATGGTGTGTGTATATATATATGAGTTCTACTCAGCTGTTAGAAAGAACAATATCACAGTATTTTCAGGTAAATGGATGGAAATGGAAAAAATTATGCTGAGTGAAATCAGCCAAACCCAGAGATTTAACGGTTAAATGTTTTCTCTCATATGTGGAAGCTGGAGTAAAACCAAGGATAGGGTGAAGTTAGTGATATTTAATTACTTGATCCATAAAATTTGAAGTAACTCATAATCTGGAGAAACTATAACTATGGGGGGTTGTTGGGTGAGGGAAACAGAGAAAGAGTGAAAAGGGGCTTATCATTGCTGTAGGTTACACTTGACTCCCTTAAGAAGCCAAATAATACTCAAGCAGGGGTTACATGTTTCTTTTTTTAACTTTAGGTGCAGTCAAATCCTGATACAGTCATTCTTCTTTTATGCAATCTTTCTCAACCTGACTGCCAAAAGAAATACATTTCTTGAAAAATAGGTTCAGACCATAGAACTCAAGTTTTAAGACTTTTATTTTTAAATGTGGAAACTAGTAAGAAAAAGAGAAGAGACTGAAGAAAATGACATTTGAAGAAATGTAATTGCTTTTGCATGGTGATTTTGAGCTCCTATTATTCAATGTTTTCTGGCATGATAAATGATTTTCCTATATGATATCCTGAATATTTGCCATAAAAAGACATATGTTAAGGTGTCAAGGCAAACCTGTGAGATTACAATAGGCCTTGTTCATTCATTTATTCATTCATCATAGACACATATGCACACATTCGTATATGTTCAAATAATACATATTCAATGTGCATATTCTCTCTATATGCATATCCCTTGATTTTATATATATTTACATGTATATATACACTATATATGCATATTAAATTATTCTCCTGATAATACTGTGCTGTGCTAGGATATTGTAGGATATAAAAAAGGCAGTACAAAATCCCTAATCTCCAGAGCTTATTTCATGATAGCAGTATGCCAACATATTGCTATTTTAGCAATAAATATTTACAATGATGTATAATACAAGCAATGGCATAGGCAGCATAGGATTAGAAGCTAAAATAAAATATAAATAAACACACTTAGGAAAGATATTGAAAAGAAGAGGTCATGGGAATTAGGGACATTTGAGGAAGTTCTGAAGGAAAAAAGGAAACTCTAGTCAATTGGTGAGAGCAATTGTGCTGGGTGCAAATGGTTCGGGGTGCTTGGGAGAGACTGAGTCAATGCACCCAGCCATGAGTTGGAAGTGGAAGTGGGAGGAATATTATTAGAAACATAAATTGAGTATAGACTGTTGAGAGTCTTAAATGCTGGCTGGTAAGTAGCTTTGGAAGTCACTTTAGCAGAAAGCAATGAAATAAGGTTATATTTAATTGGTAGTTGATAATACAATGGAATGAGAAGGCAGTGCCAGAAACTAGGTAAGTTGCAAATCATCCAAGTGACCTTTAAAGAGCTGAACCATAGCATATTTGGGAAAAATAAAAGGATACTCGCAGAAAGAAGTAAGGTGAAAAAGAGTTGACAGATCTAACTTAAGATCAGGATATGACAGGCAAAAACCAGCAGAGAGAATTGAGATTACCCTAGAGTTTAATAACCTGGCTGAGCTGATTTTAGCAAGGACAAATAATGAGCTTGCCTTAGTAAACTACATTTCTTTTGCAAACATTATTAGAAAGTACTTTTTAGAAACTAAAGAAGGTTACAAAATTCAACTGCAAATCCTCTCAAGGAGCTGTATGCTGGGCAATTGTGCTTTGGTTTAATTGAGTCACAGCCTCAGGACTGCAAGCTGATTTCTCAAAATCTTTTGAATAACTTATCAGAGAAGAATTTGGTTATACAGTTGAATGTGTCCTCTGAAGCAAGACTGTCCAATAGAACTCTTTGCAATGATAGAAAGTTTCTTTATTTGTGTTGTCCAACGTGGTCTCTACTAGTTCTAGGAGGTTGCTGAGCGCTTGAAATATGGCCAGTGCATCAGAGGAACTAAATTGTAAATTTTAGTTAATATAAACCAATTTAAACTTATTTAAGTAACCTCATATGACTAGTAGCTACCACACTGGACAATGCAATGCTAATGGATCTCTAAGTCTGCAAGCTTGATAACATGTGGCTGTTCCATTGCTAAGGGGAAATGTTTGCACTGGTGTAAGTGATTGAAAGATGAATTTCCATTAGTAACAAAAATTTCCATTTGGCAAATATCACCCATTTATTGAGTCAACAAATATTTATCTACATCTTTGAGAGTTATTGTTGCATCAGTGGTAGAAACATATCCTCGTCCTGCCCTCAAATTAAAGGCATTAGAGCAAGGTCATAGTATCACACATTGTATATGGCCAAATCAGAGCAAGGTAAAGGGAAAGATCACAGTGGGGTTCTGACTTAAGCTGGGGACAATGGGGAGTAAGAACAGAGCTTCATGACAAGGTAGCATCTCAGCAGAAACTTGAACTGTGAGTTGGAATTAGCTAAGAAAAGAGCAAAGGTGTGAGGATTTCTAGCTGAGTGAGCCCGTAAGCGTTCAAGAGAGCAGTATCTAAGGAATTGGCAGAAGGACTTTTGGGCATACATGACCTGTGTTTGTCTTAGGGAAGGAAAGTACAGTTTCTTGGTTAAACTCTGGATTCTGTGAACTAATTCCTCAAAACTTAGTTTTGTGTCATTTAGGGGTAAACAATCTCAGATCCATGGTTCTATTTTATTTATTCATTTCCCTTCTTTTCATTAAAATGAAGTGATGCGTTGAATAATTTTTCCAGACTCGCGCTGCCTTTCTGTTATAGAATGACAAGCTCAATCTCTGGGCATGAGACATGGTAGTACTTCCCTGAGAATGAAGAGTAGATTTCTCCACTGCTGTGGGACTTGACCATGTGACTTGGTTTTGCTAAAGGAATGGGAGTCTCTGTCATATGAACAAAGGCCATGAGTATGTTTGCATTATTTGGCTTGGCATGTTAAATGTCTGCCATCCTCTGTGAAGAGAATCTCTCCTGGATAGATGCTCATTAATGATCAGATGGAAACTTCAGCCAAGCTGACACCCTGGGGCTAAATATAAGATAAGATGAGATCACCCCCAGTCATTCTACAGCATTAAAGTGAAACAAAAGAAATATTTGTCACAAGCCACTGAGCTCACTGGGTTATTTGTTATGAAAGATGGTCTTTATTTATTATCATTGGTAACCAAAATATTTTCAATGAGAACTTGAATTTTTACTTTTTATTTCTTTTTCTTCTTAAAAAACTTCAGATATGGTTAACAGGAGCAGAAGTTGGGGCTGAGTGCTTTGTAAGGGCCAGTTAAAGCAGTCTTATACTGATCTTGCTTAGGTGACTGCTGTTGTTTGGATATTGAATGTTCCCCAAAGGTCAGTGTGTTCAAGGCTTTGTCCCAGGATGATGCTATGGAGAGATGCTGGGGACCATCAGGAGCTAGGATCTTATGGGAGATCCTTAGGTCATTGGTTGTGTGCTCTTGAAGGGGATTGTGGGACTCTAGTCTGTCAGTCTCTCTCTGATTCAAGACTAATGATGTAAGTAACTTGCTCCACTTGCTGCTAGCATGATGAGCTGTCATTTCCAAAGGACCAAAACAATACAGCTGTCCAATCTTGGACTGACCCTGCAGAACTGTGAGCTAAACAACCCTTTTCTATTTGTAAGTTAATTGAATCAGGTACTTTGTTGTAGTAACACAAAGCTAGCTACAACATTAAGCTTGCTGACTGTAGTTTTTTGAATGACTTGAGCCTAATGAGGAGGACATAATATATATGACATGTCTTTCCCACTCCACAAGTTTTCTTATTCACTTAACAAAGCCAGGAAATACACTAGAGGAATATGATACAGGTCCTCTCAAATATATCTCACAGTCTCATGTGGGAAGTGGGAAATTAAATAAATCTTTAGGACAATAAGTAAGGAAAACTATAATGGTGTGAAAGGGCTCTGGGTGTCACTCAAAAGTTATTCCTTCCAGGCAATTTATTCTCTTAAATAAGTCAATGTAACTAAATGTTGCATCACAAGTGTTTGTAATTATTAATTTTTTCTAATTATTTTTTCCTGAGCACAATTTATTTCCTTCCTTCAGCTCTCAGAAGCTTCAAATCTTGACTTCTCACTCACCTACTCTTATACTTGCATTTTTGTTTCCTTTTTTTAATTTTGATTTTTGGTATTTATTTTCTTCCTTTAGTTCTTGTTTTCTTCAAGTATACCTATGGTATATGAATTGAATCTTCTTTTTCTAACTCTGACATATCTCACTTGCTCTCAAATTCTTCTTCTTCATTTCTTTCTTTCTTTTTTTTTTTTTTTTGGAAGTACTGGGAGTGGAGCCCAGGGCCTTGTGCATACTAGGCAAGCACTACCATTGAGCCACATCCTCTGCCCTTACACGTGTAGTTTTAAGTTGGTTGAAACATTTAATATTGCTTTAGTCGGTGGTCCTTGGTAGATATACCATAATTTCTCTTAATTCAAGTGGGGTTTCAAGTTTGCTGTTTCTAGTTATTATTTCTGACAAAGAAATCTGAAACACACCTTTTTCATTTACAGAAGAATTACTAAGATTATAGTCTGTCTGATAGATAGTTCTTTAATTTTCTGTGACATAATTGATCCATAGTCTTCTCCTCCCTCTTTCATGTGAAGTTTGTGGGGTTTTGCTGATTTTCTTTTCTTGTGTCAGCTATTTACACACTATACCTTAGGGTTTAGGGGATTGAGCAAAGAATTTTTTAAAGGTCCTGTATAAACTCTTTATAAACCTTAACATAAATGCTGTTGAAAGGAAATTAAATAAATACTTCATAATATCCTACTGAATTGCAAGCTAATGATAGAAGAGGGGAAGTATGAGAGTCAAAGTAATTTATTAAATAGTTTTAGTTTTTGACAAGATCCCCCTTAGGGGATCTCTGTTGTCTTATTACCTGGAGAATTGGATGTAGATCTGTGGAAGACTTGGATCAACTCCTCTTTGCTCTTTATTCCTCCCTCATCCACTCCTTCCTCCTCTTCCTCCTACCCCCACCTCCCTTCCCTACCCCTCCTTCATCTTCTTTTGTGGCACTGGGGATGGAAACCAGGGCCTTGCACATGCTGGGCAACTGTTCTACCACTGAGCTACGCCTCCCACCCCCAAATCAACTTCGCATGTGAAACTTACCTAGTTTCCCTGACTTCTTTAATTATTTGGGAGGTGTAGGTCTTACAAAGAAATGGCTTGGAGAAGTTAGAATGATCCCATTGGTTGTAACAGCATAAAATAGGATCTTGCTTTTGAACCCAATTTGAAAACTTTACTTTGTACCTGGGAATTTAGATCATCTATATTCAAAGTGATTCTCAGTATGCTTATAATAAAATCTACAATCTGGCTATTTACTTTTCCATCTGCTGATTTTAAATTTGTTCCTTCCTTTTTTTTTCTTTTTTCTTTGGCAAATTGAATATTTTAAAAATTTATTCTCTGGACTCATTTATACTTCCTTTTACATGTCTCTATGGTTGCTTTTGAGTTTATAACGTAAGTATTCAATTAATCTGAGCCTACTTTCATGTAGTATTTTCCTATTTTAAATTTAGTCTGAGTACCTAACAATAGTATTTTCTTTATTTGTCCCTTCCTAGAAGGGACAAAGACATGCTAATGTTATCAATTATTTGACATTTACACAACTTATAAATGCATATACATTGTCACTATTTGATAGTAGGAGGTTTGCTTTTATAGCAATTACAAGCAAGAAAAAAGTTATCTTCATTCATTTCATTTCCAATATTTTTTCTTTCTTAGTTTTAATCTTAAGTTTTTAATGGCCATCACATCCTTTCTGCATGAGGAATTTGATGTAAAGTTCCTTTTGGAATAGGTTTGATAGCAATGCATTCCCTTACTTTTTGTTTGTCTGGGAAATGTTTTGTTTCCCTTCAGTTTTGAAAGATAAAATTGCTGAGTATGGAATTCTGGTTTGATAGGCTTTTGTAGTTTCAGCACTCTAAAGATACCACCACATAACTTTTTGCTTGCATGGTTTCTGATATGAAATCTTTTTCTTTTTTCTCTGTAGATAATGTGTCTTTTTTCTCTAGCTGCCTTCAAGATTTTCTCTTCATATTTAGTACTCAGAAGTTTGAATATAATTTGCCTCGCTCTGTGTATGTGTGTGTGTTTGTGAGTGTATATGTTGTTGTTTATTTTGCAGGATAATTTTCTAGTTTCTTAAATCTGTTCTCTTTTCGTTTTGGGAAATTGGCAGGCAATATTTAATCAGATGAATTTTTATTTGTAGTATAGTCTCAGATTTGTGTTGTTCTCAAGTACCTGAAAGAGGCAAACTCAAATATTCTTTGGAAAAAAAATACTTTCCTAGATTCACCAGGTAAAAGCTTCCTAATATGAAGTTCATAGATAAACCGATTTAATGTCAAAAATCATAAAACACATGAGGGAAAAAGATTTTATGAGGGAAATAAAGACTACATAATCAGATGCTTAGTGATTGGAAACATGACCATAATCAGATATGGAGCATAATAGAAATACTTAATATGATTAAAGATATGAGTTTTATAAAAATAATTGAAGAGGTAAACAAGAATAAGAGCTTGTCAAAATAACCAAAGTTTTTAAATTGAAAAATATATTTGAAACCTCAAATCAATGGATTTTTGAAAAATGTCATACATTGTAGAAAAAAGTGATACATTAGAATGTAAAAATAAACAAATTACCCAGAGATAAAAGAATAGAATGATATGTACAAGAAATCAGAAGAAAAGGAGAAATGAAAGAGAATATTTTACATCCTTATAAATAAAGTTCTGGAAGAAAGAAAACAATAGAGGAAAGGTGATTTTTTAAGAGGTAATGACTGAGAATTTTCCAGACTTGATATGAGGAATGAATCCTCATGCAGGATAGATAGAAAGCAGAATGTACTGAGATACATTATTGTAAAACTGTGGGATAAAAATTTATTTTAAAAGCAGCCAAGGATAAAGAGGAAACAACTTACAAATGGAACCAATAATATTAAAATTTGGCTTCCCTATAGCAACAATATGAAACAGAAAATAGCTATATCTTCAACATTTCCAAAGAAAACTACTGTTAACTTAAAGTTAACTATTGTATAAACTGACTTCACAAGGAGAAAAAAATGCACATAAAATGTTACCTAGAGATTCTAACTTAAAGAATTTTTGATATATGTAATTCAGCAAAAAGAAAAATGATCTCAAATAGAAGGTCCTTAAATGTAAGGAAACAAAAATTTGATACATAACTAAAGAAATAATTTTAGCCATTTCAAAAGTATTAGATTGCATAAAATCAGAATACAATAATATATTGCTTATATATAACATAATTAAAATTTAGGAGCATAGAAAGTATAAAAAAAGTGTATGGAAAAATATATACTAGGCAAATACGAAGCAAAATCAGTCTTATGAACATGGTAAAAGAAAGAAAATCAATGATGTACTCATAAGAAAGAACCAAATCCATCATTATTTATAGATACCATGTGCAGAAGAAAATAAAAAAAACCAGGGAAATAATTAAAATTAATAAAGTTAAAAATGATGTTAGTTGTCAAAAAATATATAAAGGTAATTTGAAATTTTATATATTAGCAGAAAAGAGAAAATCAAATTAAAAGACTGTCATAACAAATCTGTGCTTGTATATACGTATCTATCAATCATTATCTTTGTATTGATTTCAGATGATAGATATATAAATATATTACATATATGTAAAATTTGGAAATATATTTACAATTAAATCTAAATTTAATGTGGGACATTTTGAAAATTATAAAATTTTATTGAAAGACATTTAAAAGAACAAAGTAAACAGGGAAATACACTATGTTTTTGGAAGGGAAGACACTATTTTCAGATGTCAAAACTCTTTTCAAATAATCTGTAGATCTTGTATAATACAATGGAAATGGAGCAAGATATTTATGGAACTTAGAAAGCTGTTTTTAATTCTTACATAAAGAGCAAAGGACAATAAAAATAAAAAGACGTCTGAAGAATGTAAGTACTGGGTGGGGCTGAAGGAGCGGGTAGAATTACCTTTCAATATATCAATATTTTTTATAGAACTACATCAGTTAGATAATGGTATAGTTTATGGATAAACAAGGAGAAAAAAATGAAGAGAACAGAGAACAACTAATGTAGAGTCCTTTATGTAACAAAACTGTCAATGAAGACCAGTGGGAAAAGGTCAGTCATTCACTGAATCATGCTGAGACAATTGGTTATCCAGAGGAAAAGAAAGTGAAATTATATCCTTGCCTCACATCTTGCACGACTTGCTTTGTCTAAGAGCCCTTCATACTTCTGAGGGACTTTCTTCTTCACAATGGTTATTGGGATGATGGCAAATGTCATTACTTTTATCCAGTGGGGATGGGAAGTTTCCAGGGAAATTCATGGAGGAAAAATCCTACATAGAGAAACTGGTAGAAGCTCCCAAGGACAGCAAGTCGATTCAGCAGTTGAGCTGGTTGTCACATAAAGAGCATATCCAAATGCTGGATTCCATTCGCTGGTGATTCTAAGTGACAGTTTGGAATCCTACTCACTTCCACGTACATAAAGCTTAACTGGTAATGTTGTTCAACAAGTGAAATCTGGCAAGTCTTACAAGTCCATATGTAAACTCTAATTTAATTCTTCATGTAAAGCTGTGCAATTCACTGCTTTGAAAATAATACTTAGCTACAAAGCCATCTTATGTTCTTCTGCTAATAAGTATTGACTGGAGTTGGAGGAATAAGGTTTTTTTCCTGGTCTGGTTGATGAATTCAAGTAATAAGTTCTGTTTTTTGTTTTGGTATTAGGGAGTGAGCCCAGGGGCACTTAACCACTGAGCCTCATCTCCAGCTCCCCACCACCACACCCTTTTAAATTTTTAAAAATTTTGTCAACTTAGGGTCTCCCTAAGTTGCATAGGGCTTTGCTAAATTGCTGAGGCTGGCTTTGAACTAGCGATCTTCCTGCTTCAGCCTCCCAAGTCACTGGGATTATAGATACTCGCCACTGCAAGAAGTTTTATGTTTTGTGGGAAGCTAACATTTTATCAGAGGAGGTTAGAAAATTTTAACCTGTCCAAGCTATACAAGGTATCTCAGAAGTTGCTCTAGATAGAGAGGAAGGCATTTATGGTGTGTGGAGAAGGAACAATTTCACAGAGATAGTGGAGAAAACACTCAGAGGTAGGAAAGATCCCAACCTTCCCTTGGTGAATGTTGGATGAGTTCTATCCTCCTGAGGTCCACCCAGATGAAGTCAGGAGATTTGAAGCGATCCAGATGAATGACCTAATGAACAAGGATGCCTTGCACTTTGGGAAATTAAAAAAAATTGTTGCATAAAATACATATCATAAAATTCTATGTGATTTTTCAAATAGGCCTATTAGATATGATATGCATATATTATTTCAACTAAAGTGTCTATGATAGCTGTCTTTATCACCTGTAGGGGCAACCTGCATAAGAACCAGGGGAGGTATGCTCTATGGTATCTGGATTTTACTCATAATCAGGAAACCTTTTCCTAAAGCCAGGTTATAAAGGAATACATCCATGCTCGTTTTTTTCTTTTTAAAGAGAGAAGGACAGTGTGAGAGAGAGACAGAGAGAATCAATTTTTATTGAGTTTTTCACATGGCTTTCATTGCTCTGACACTTAGTTGTGCACATGGTGCTGGGGTTTGAACCCGTGTACTTGTGCATGCTGGGCAAGCACTGTAACCACTGAGCCACCGTTCCAGCCCTCCATGCTTGTTTTTGATACTTGTATGATCTAATTTTTTTTCTAGTAGATCTTTGATGTGGTGATAGTTTATTGGTATGTATTGTGTGAGATAGATATTTGACCTTATCTTTTTAAATGTGGTAAACCATTTTTCCTAGCCTCGTTTACTAGAAGTTCATCTTTACCCTCCTGATTTCACAAGCATCCGAATCATTATTAAAGCAACCTCTGTTTCTGGGTTGTCTATTCCATTGGTGTTCCTTTAAAATAATCTCCCTAAAATGCCCGTCTATGAATCCTTGTGAGTTCACCTGGAAATCAGCATCCTAGGTAACTTTCCCAGGCGACTTTCATGCCCACACGATTGTTCCTTCCAAACTTCTTCAGGAATTTTAGCAAACTTATCACCTCAAGACAAACTGTAACCAATAACTGGATTGGGGAGTTTACATTTAAGTTCTTTTTTTTAGAAAAATAGAAAAGTGTGCATCACTTAAAATAATGGGAAGTTTGGTAAAAGAGGGTAGATTACTTGCAAATATTCCTGTTTCTTCTCTGAACCTGTTAAAATGGGAGTGAAAAGTTAAAGGTAATAAATTTAAAGTTATTAGAAGTAGATGAGGGGGCTGGAGCAGTGGCTCAGTGGTTATGGCACTTGCCTGGCATGCGCGAGGATGCGGGTTTGAACCCCAGCACCACATACACAACAGAGTGTCAGGGGAACAAAAGCCATATGAAAAATTAAATAAAATTGATTCCTTGATTCCCTCTCTCTCTCACACACGCAACACAGTCTCTCTTTCTTAAAAAAAGCAGATGAGGGAGGGATGTGGGAAGACAAAAGAAAACCAAAGATTCTGTTAATTTCTGGAAGATGGAAGACTGTGATGTTGGTATTTTATCTGTTGATGCTTGACGAGTTCCCTCAGCTTTAAGTGGCTCGAAAAACAATGAACGTTTATTATCTCAACTGATATCTATGGACCAGGAATTTGAATGCAGCCTACCTGGGTGGCTAGAGCTCAGGCAGCCAAGTTGTAACCTGGGAATTAAAAGGGGCTGGAAGATCTATTTCCAAAATGTCTTGTTTATGTGGCTGGTAAGTTGTTGCTAGCTATTGTCAGGAAGCCTTAGTTCTTTTCTGACAGATCTGGAAAATAATAAACTTTCTTGGCATTAGATTCTAGGAGTGACAAAGTCAATAAATAACAAAAACTGAAGAGGGAGAGTGGAGATAAAAATGTTAAAAATATTAATAAAAATAAAAAAAAATAATGATAACAACTGGAAAGTGAATAGCTTAAACAAAATGTCACATATCCATGCAGGGGAATATTATTCACAAACAAAAAGGAACAAATAACTGACATGGTACACTAAGATGAACCTCAAAAACATGTGAAATAAAAGCAGTCAGATAAAATCATCATGCTGCATTATCTCATAACCATGAAATATTCAGAAAGGCAAATAGAACTGTGTTCCTAAGGCCAGGGTGGGAATATAAATGGGCAAGAGGGATCTTATTGAGGAGATGAAATGTTCTAAAACTGATTTGTGGTGATGGTTGTACCACTTGAAGTTATTAAAAGTCATTGGATTGTACCTTTGAAGTGGATGAATCTTATGGCATGTAAAACACATCTCAATAAAGTTATTTAAAAATAAACATGTTGAAAGTAAAAACACTGCAGATGATACTTTTTATAGGACCATTAATAGTAAAATTAGTAGTTTTTTTTTTTAACAGAGACAGAGGGAATCAATTTTTATTGAGTTTTTCATGTGGTTCTCGTAGCTCTGACACTTAGTTGTGTATGTGGGTGCTGGGGTTTGAACCCGTGTACTTGCGCATGCCTAGGAAGCGCCATAACCACCGAACCACTGCTCCAGTCCATTAGTAAAATTATTTATTAATAATAAGACACCCTGGCCAGTGAGAAAGTTGGTCTATTATCATGTGTTAAATCCAGATATGATATAATGCTATACAACATAATCCTTTTTTAGAGATATGGGGGGAAGGGAAGGGAGGGATAAGGTTGGGTAATTGGGGGCGCACTCCTGGGGGTAATTGTAATATCCAGAATCTATACACATTTTATATTATTTTGTTAAAAATTTAAAAAAATAATAAGACATCAACTGCTGTAAGAAGAGGAAATTTGAGTGTTAGCATGATTTGTGGCACCATTTAAAATAAACTTGTAGCTGGACAGAGTGCACATACCTGTAATGCCAGTAACTTGGGAGGCTGAAGCAGGAGGATTGTAAATTTGAGGCTAGACTCAGCAATTTAGTGAGGCCCTAAGCACCTTAGTGAGACCTTGTCTCAAAGTAAAAAAAAAAAATAAAAAGGGCTGGAGTTGTAGCTTAGTGGTAACATGCCCCTGGCTTTAATCCGTAGCATAAAAGAAACAAAAATAAAAAAGACTTATGCTTTTTATTTTTCTAGATTACAAATGTAATACATCTTCATTGTGAAGATTTTAGAAAATTTAGATATATACAATGAAGAACATAAAAGTTACATGCATTCTCTCTACCCAGGGTAACCATTATTTAAAATATGTAGTGTATATATTTCCATTCCTCCCTCCCCCCACCTTTTTTTAAAGAGAGAGGGACAGAGAGAGAGAGAGAGAAATAATTTTTATTTAGTTTTTTATGCATCTTTCATTGCTCCAAGACTTCACTGTGTATGTGGTGCTGGGGTTTGAACTCGTGTACTAGGGCATGCCGGGCAAGCACCCTAACCACCAAGCTCCAACCCCCACTTCCCCCCATTTTTAATGTGAATTTTGAATATGTAGAGACTCTTGTAATTTTCATGAAGCTAATTGGAATCTTTACTTTTGCAATGATGTCTTCTTGTAAATTATGTGATTTTTATGTATCAAGGTGTTAATTAAGAAAAGCAAGAATTGAACCTGAACTTTGAAAGAATAGAAGTGTTGAAAGAACTATAAAAATGGCTGGTTCAACAAAGTGTCAAAACTAATTTAAACGGCAAATATGAGTTGGAAAATTGAATCCCTCCCACAAATTGTGGTACTGGAATGAAACAGTCTTTAATCCCATGCAGTAGTTTCATAGATGGGGAAACCAATGTCTTGAAGGCTTATGAGTTTTCAAAGCTTGCACAGCAGGATCAGAGTGCAAAAACACATCTCCTCACTCCCTTCCTACATTCTTAACCTTGAACTTGTGGTAGATCCAGAGGTGTGGGAAACATACAGGCCACTTGATGGAATTTCCTGCTGTACAGGATGCCCTCGCAGATGTTGCTACTTGTCTAAGGTAAAGTTAGACCTTCAGAGAGAGGGGGCCGCTGTAACTTCTGCTTTCTTTTCCTCTTGTAGGTTGTTAGGTTGTTTCTCTAGGTAAACTCAGATAGCGTCACTATATCTCTGCCCTGATCTCAATTTAGAATCAATGATCAGTGTGATCAGATGGGGAAGAGCTGCTGTCAAGCCGGTAGAATCTATGAAAATGACATCATAACTTTCATTCCTGGGTGAGGTATCTTGAGATTGCTATTTGAGAAAATAATGGTACTTGTCATATATTTTCTCTGAATAAATCTGGCTTTAACAGCAAAAGTCCTTGCTTTCTTCCCTTCTGTTTATTTTCAGTCTCTCAAACTGACGCTTGCTGTCAATATCTCCTCACTGTAAGTATAAAGCTGCAATATTTAAAGAAAGCAGTATTGTTTTATTTTGAGGTTAGCAATTTTCCAGGGCCTGCTGGAAGAAGTACTTAGTTCTAAAGAATTGCATGTGTTTGCTTTGTTCTAAATATAGGCTAAACAGTATGCGGCAGTGCCTGAAGGCTTTAGACCAAAGCATTTGCAATATTAAAAAAAAAAAAAAATCTAGGGAAGCAATATCTCTTGCCCAGAACTAAACAAATAAGCAGGTTTCTACTAACCGCAGGAAACAAACTTGCAGATCAGATTTTCTTCTCAAATCTTTTGGTGGTTTTTTAACTTTTTCCTTTAAGATTGTAAAATCAAAGTCATCCTCCAGTGCTACAGTAACTCACGGTTATGTTGGTAAATGGCAACCAGTGTGTGGTCTTGCTGGACCATGGGGAAGGGCTGCAGGGGAATGGATGTGATGGCTTTGAAAAAGGACATCATTATGATTTTTTTCTCGGAACTCTGCCCTTTAGAATATTTTTTTCATAGTCCTGGCATAACGCCAAAGATCTTCCAAAGCAAATCTTTTGCCTTTGTATTACATTGCCAGAGAGACGGGTGTGTGTGTATGAAACATGTGGTATTAATATTATTAAACTCTGTTTTACATTGTTGCTTAAACTGGAAACTGTAGATCCTTGTGGCCTTTGGACATATTTTCAGAGATATAAAGTTCTCTGTAATACATATGTATATGTCTCTGTGTGTGTGTGTGTGTGTGTGTGTGTGTGTGTGTGTATTTTTGAGGACAATATAATAAAATTTAATCTGAGCATTTAAAAATAAAACTTCACAGTCTTCATCTTCTGTACCAGTTTGTTAGAGCTGCTGTAACAAAGTACTGCAAATTGAGTAGATTAAGCAACCCTTTCTTGACTGACAGTGGTGGAGGCCAGAAGTTCACGATCAAGGTGTTGGCAGGCTTGGTGCCTTCACAGAGCTCTGGGTGAGAATCTAGTTCATGTGTTCTTCCTGGCTTCTGGTGGTTCGCTGGCAATCTGGCTTTTTTTTTTTTTCTTGTGGATGAGATGCATCATAGTCACATGGCATTCTCCTTGTGTATGTTTGTCTCTGTGTCTTAATTTACCCTTTTCATAATGACATTGATCATACTGAATGAAGGCCACCCTGATGATCTCATCTTAATTCAATGATCCCCAAAGATCGAACTTCTAAATAAGGTCATGTTCATGGTTACTGGAATTTAGGAGTTAAACATGTTTTGAAGGGGACACAATTCATCTACTAAATACGTATTGCCAGTTTGAGTTTATAATTGGTATAAAGGGAGGCAGCACTATTTTAGTTTTCCTGTCTTCAAGAGAAAAAAAATACACACACATATACATCTTACTATTAAATATGTAATAATATTATTATATATACTAACATTAGTAATATATTACTATATATTATGCATTAAAAATATATATTATGTATTACTATATTATTATTTTACTATATAATATTACCATTTATAGTGATTTCATGTATTGGTGTCAAGAGAAGACAGACAGAATCATGTCAAGATATCTTTTAGGTATTTTTTCATAGTAGTGATTGCAATAAAAACAGTTGTGGTATAAGCTAAAACAAACTTGATAAAGTCTAAGCAACCTATCCCTATTTATGAAATGAAAGTAGTGATTCTTGTGCTCTTTTACCCAGAATATGAATTACGACTGATTTTGAATCCAGATAACTGGCAACTAGTTTGGCATAACCATATTAAAGGGAAGAGGTTATATTTTACTTAAAGAAAAAATATAGAAAAAGTTCTGATTTTACATTTTAATAATTATAGTAACCATAATAAAAGTTGTCACTTATTAAAGACCTTCTTTATGTCAGGCATTGCATAAAATGCTCACCCTCTTCATCAGTAACCAAGTTGTTCTAATCTCCATTTAGTAATTAAAAACATTTAATGAGATTAGCAGTTGAATCATTTCTATCTAAATTCAAGTTCTGTATTGAGGTTTTTTTGGGTTTTTTTTTTTTTTTTTTTGGTACCAGAGATTGAACCCAGGGTACTTAACACTGAGAGTCACATCCCTGGATCTTTTTTTAAAAAAATTTATTTTAAGACAAGTCTTGCTAAGTTGCTGATGCTGGCTACCTCAGCCTCCTGAGTTGCTGGGATTATCCATAGAGTTTTTATATTTTTCAGACTTCACTTAAAATTTATGCAAGCCAGATGAGTATTTCTTAGGACATGGCCTAGACTTTAACTCTGAATACTCACAGCTCTTCCTTTTAAAAATGTGTGCCATTTCTTCTAGACATGTAATGTCAAAGGACAATGAAATATATAAAGCAGCATTTGAGCCCATGAACCTAGTGGAAATGTAAGGCTGGTATCTGGCCAAGGAAACCTTCAGGTCTTAACAGGGCACTGCTCCCTGAGGGTACCACATGGGGAAGCTCGGGGGAGCAATGGCTCACCCTAATGAGATTAAGTCACATGATAATTCATGAATCTAACCCAAAACTCCAGCAATGTTGACATTGGCACCTTTAATCTTCTAAGAGAGAGAGATCAAGGGAAGTATCTTGTCTCCACCACCCCTGAAATTATTAGGTGGGAGTTTGTTTTGAAATCTCTTATGGAAAGTTGAATTTGCCTTCAGAGTTTTCAAGGTTCTCCATTGTGACACCATTGTTTTGGGGGCACATGGGAAATCTTTACAATTAGGGAGGGCCTTGAAATTTATTCAACTAAAATTGCCTCCTGGAAAACTTGTGGAGATGAAGTCTGACAGAAAAAGCAATCATTTTAAAGAAGCTAATTTCTCTGAGGATTAGGCACTTACTATTGTTTATTGAACCGTCCAGTTCCCTCTTCCTTTGGACCAATCTTATGCCATAAAATATTCCAAATTTTAAGGCAGGCTAGATGTAAATCAGGAATGAAATTACAGTTAAACAGCATAGCCAGCTTGCTTCCATTTGGGGATAGTGCCTGACTGAAAAATAAGCTTCGCAGTGTCATTTCAAAGATTTTTGTTTCATTTTTTGCTTTGACAAGTAAGTGCAAAGATCAGAAATTGCATATGCAATATGGCATTTGAATTGTACCACTCCCAACCTGGCAAGTACACTAAAGCTATTTCACGTTGCTATTGGTGGTATCTAGGAACATGGATTGCAAAGGATATTATTTATTATAACTAAATCATTGTCTTATCCTAGCAATGCTTCCAGGACAGGAAATCTAGGAAGAAGGCTTGATCATGTCAAAAGTTGCTTGGCTCAAATAAAAGTCATATACAGTATATAAACAGAATTGAAAGTTGAGTTTAACTCTTGCTTTGCCTTCCTGCCTTCCTTTTTTTCTGGGTTGCTTGTTATTTATTTTGAATTGAATACATGTATTTATTTTAGAATAACTAGGTAGTATATTATCTATTTTTTTTTTTGTTAAATTATCTTGTTGAGTTTGAATCTTCAAAGCCTGGAAAACAAATAGGTCTTGGTTGTGGCTTCTGACAGTTCCTTTTTCTGTCGGGGTGAGGCATGGGACATACGCAGTCAAGTACGTATTAGACACACATCGTGGTACATACATGCGCTTTGACTCTTTACAACTCCACAATGTGAAATTTACCTTAATAGTGAAAAATAACTGCACTGAAGGTTTATCATCCCAGGATGACACAATGAAAATCAGAGAAACAGGAGAAGAGATGGGTGAGAATTCACAAAGAAAAAGAACTTTGTACATACATTTTTTTCAAACATCCACTATTTCATCCATTTGAAAAATGTTCCAAGTTATTCTATAATTACTTTTATTATATTGCATATACTAGCCACTTTTAAATCTCTCTTTCCTATTGGGAATCATTATGCATTCATTCAACACATATTTACTAAGGGGCTATCATGGGTAGACATGGGACAGTTAATACGTGCTAAGACAGATTCCGATCGGTTGCTATGCAGCTGATGCTCTTACAGGCTTCCATGGAAACCCTACGCTCAAAGTTCAGAAACCAAATTTTTAGGAGACACAGCATATTCCCACTGTCTACTACAAATTATCTTGGTATTGTCATCTTGAAGAAGCTGAAATCTCTGCTCCTGGACCGATTTGAGAGTTTCTACAGATCTTACCTGACACTTTCTTTGTATCTCTTACAGAAACTTATAAGTCTTTTTTGCATTGGTTCTTAATTGTGAGTTCTGTGTTCCTGACTGAACAGTGGATGGGAGAGAGCCTGTCCGTGTATAGTGGAAAAGGTACACTAACTTCAGCAACAGAGACTGTCTGACATTCACTGAATGCTTTGTAGCTTTCAATAGTGTGGCCATGTTGTCATTTCTTGCTGACGGCAATCCTGCATGGATAATATAAATGTGGGTAAAGGTGAAGATTGGCCTGGTGAGGTAAATTGACCCACCCAATTTCACTTAACTGATGAAGGGGAGGTGGTATGGTTTGGATATGAGATATTCCTAGAAACCTCATGTGTGAGACAACGCAGGAAAGTTTGGAGGCAAAATTGTTAGATTATGAGAGCAGTAATCTCATCAGTAGATTAATCCATTGGATGGATTAATAATCTGAAAGGACTGTTGTACTGGAGGGTAACTGCAGGTAGGAGGGGCATGGCTGGAGGAGGGCGGTGACGGGGCCTGTCCTCGGGTATTCTACTTTGTACCTGGCTCCTGGCTCTCTGCTTCCCAGCTGTTGTGAGCTGAGCAGCTTTTTTCCTTCACCATGATGTTCCCCTTTGCTTGAAGCCTGGAGTAACGCAGCCAACTGACGATGAACTGGACTTCCAAAACCATGAGCTACAATCAACCTTTCCTCCTCCAAGTTGTTCTTTTCCGGTACTTTGGTCACAGTGATGAAAAGCTGAAAAACGAGGAGGGCGGAGACAGGAGTCAAAACCTTTTGCTTTTAGTTTCAATTACTTTTCTTCTATAAAACATTTCCTGAATTTTCACGTGAAAATTTGTGATTTTCCCTCTAGTTATTACTACTATTTTAAATATTGTATAATATTCCTGTTTTGGCAAATTCAAATGGCTCAGAAGTATACAATTAAAAAGCCTTTTCTCCCTTCTCACTGCCATTCTTGCCCAAACCCAGATCAACAGTACTAATATTTTGGCATATATTTCTTAAAATGTTGTTTTAAAGTGGGGGGGGGTGGAAACAGAGAGAGAGAATCAACTTTATTTATATATTCATCTGGACTTTGCTTCTCTTACTCTTAGTTGTGTATGTGGTGGTGCTGGGGTTTGAACCTGGGTCCTTGCATGTGCCAGGCAAGCGCTCCAACCACTGAGGCCACCATTCCAGCCTCATTTAAAGTATTTTTATTACTCCCTTTTTAATAAATACCTACACACAAAAAATTTTTTTAAATAAATGGGAACATATATTATTTCACCAATTTTTTAGACTTTCTACCTCTTGAAACTTATTCCAAAATCATCATGCAGATCTACTTTTTTTCTCTTAATGAATTGTTAAATTCCTCAAATTAAAAAAAGACTATTTTATTTTAATATTTATTTATTTAACATGTTTCTTGTTTTGAGAGCAGCATGTGTGTGTGTGTTTGTGTGTCTAAGTCTACATTTGTTATGGTTTATCCCATCATCTCTTTTGAGATGAGGGGGGATTGCAATACTTAAAGCTGTGGTACATATATACCATGGAATTTTACACAGCAATTAGAAACAATGATATTGCAGCCTTTGAAGGTAAATGGATGCCTATGGAAGAAATTATGCTGAGTAAAATCAGCTTAACCCAGAAAACCAAGGCTCGAATGTCTTCACTCATCTGTGGAGGCTGGAACTAGACCCTGGCCATTAAGAGAAGTGGTCTAATATCAGGTGTTAAATCCAGATATCATGTAATGTTACACAACCTAATACTTTTTTTAGGGATGTTGTGGGAAGGGGAAGGGAGGG
>PVKS010015856.1:0-45129 GCA_004027875.1 Aplodontia rufa
TTTTTTTCTTATTTTTTATTGGTGCATTATAGTTGTACATAATGATGGGATTTGTTGTCACATATTCATAGATGCACACAATACAGCAGTACAATTTGGTCAGAAACCCCCACCTCCATCCTCCTGTTCCCCAGATCCTTTGCCTCTCTTTCTTAGTCTTATATTTTTCCTAAAATATCCAAGTATAGTGACATATTCTTATACCTATGAAGAACATTTTTATATACATGACTATAGTAAAGAGATGTACTTCTAAGTGTTTGTAATGTACATTGCTTTATCTCAGTTCCAACAGTTCCCCTTCTCCTCCCTTCCTATCACCTCTTGTTTTTTTTTTAGATAATAAGATTTTTAAATGGCAAAATTTAAAGAGAAAAATGAGAGAACATGAGTGAATGGAAAAATATCTATAAACACATAATATAGCACTGTGGGTGTGGACATAGACCATAGATATAAACACAAGCTTTATTTGAACAAATTTTCTTGATATGCACTGTTCCAAAGTACTTCTTAGGAGGAAAGACACAGACTTAGCACAGGCAGAAATGCCAGGAACAGCCATATCTCCCATAAACTCCTACTTGCAACCATATTGCAAAAGATAATTTCTCATCACTGTAGAAGTCCACTGAGGATCTTTAGGGCATAAGGACTGTGGGTGAGAATGAAACCAAACCACTAATGAAAGGCAAGATGAGGGAGGATCCAAAGGTTGGGAAGATGCTAAATGCCATCAAATGTCCAGCCATTTTCCCACCACTAAGTTCCAATCAGTCCATAATTTCTCCCACATCAATCCATTTCATAGTCTATAATATTATATTTGCCATTGAGAATGTAAATCATGTTACAATTTCATGTGGAATCATAAAAAAATTAAAGACACCATGTGGAATATAGTGATCCCCCCTCAAGACCACAGAGCCACAAGTTAAAGATGGTAATCCTATCAAGACTGGCTAGACCAAGTGTAATAACAAATAAAATCCCAGATCTTCAGTGGCACAATACAACAAAACTCTATTTCTTGTTCATACTGTGTCCACAAACTTACTTCTTGTTCTCACAATGTACACTACACATGTGTGCAACTCCCTGATACAAAACATATATGCTGACATTTATTCAGTCCACACTCTAATCCTCATACCTTAGAGAGGCCAGATGTTCTTTTGAACCTGTAGGATCCAGAACCCGTTCTTGTTTTTTTGTTTGCATGATTGCATTTTATTTTTGCTTTTATTCCTTTTTTTTAATGTATGAGCTCTCAAGAACAACTTATTTCCTCTTTAAACAACCACTTCTACGTACTTCTTTCCTTCTTTCTACAGTAACTGAAATTTTCTCTTATGTATACTTCATGGAAAAGACTCCCTCATTCTTTCTCTGATTTGCATTTGTGTTAGCTCCATAGAGAAAGGTGACCAGAGAGTCACCTTGTGCCTTGGGGAAAGCCCAAGTTCCCCAGATTGAATTTGTTGGGTCAGGTGTTTCTCATCATCACCGCTGCCACAAGTCTACCATCAGCTCACATAGCTGAGGTCAACAAAGGGGCCAGAAGAGCTCCTGATTGACCTTCCTGCCAGTGACCAAAATAATCCATGAAGACATCAGCGGACTGTAAAAAGCTTCAGTGGAGTCAGGCACACACACCCTTGGCTGAAATTAGTGCAATTGCCTCAAAGCTAGAATGCACCAGTAGGAAAAGGAGCAGAAGGTCCAAAAGTCATACAGAAAAGCTTGTGCCTGAAACAATTTTATAAAGGTAATGACAAGTTTACATCCACTCATAGAAATCATAATAGAAATAATCTCTATCTAACAGCTTTTATCAGAAACCAGTTCAATACTTTTAATTCTACTCAACACCCCTGCTTCTCTTCTCTGGTTCCCCTTCTCTTCCTCTGTAGAGTAATCTCCTGAGAGACAGGAGTTCTTTCTCTCTGAACTGATTTTTAATTTGGTGGAGTAAGTTTCCCTAACACTTTCAATATTTGAATAGCCACATTCTCCTTCATCCAAAATGAAATGTCCTTCATTTTTACTTTTACCCATATTTTTTCACCCTCCAGGCTCCAGCTGCTCCGCAGCTACCTGGTCAAACCCACCTACAGTTGAGAGGCAGTTACCATGGATTTTTTATAGTTTATTTGTTTGTTTGTTTTTAAAGAGAGGGAGAGGGATAGAAGAAGGGAGAGAGAAAGAAAGAGAGGGAGGGAGAGAGAGAGAGAGAGAGAAAATCAACTTCATTCATTTTTTCATCTGGCCTTTGTTTCTCCGACACTTAGTTGTGTATGTGGTACTGGGGCTTGAACATGAATCCATGCCAGGCAATCACTGCAACTGCTGAGCCACTGCTCCAGCCCCCTACTGTGGATTTTTAAAGAAAGAGCAGACTTTAGCCCAGTGGTACTAACAACAATGTCCTTAGAGGGGAAGCTCTACGGTTGAGCAAACAAGATTTAAAGGATACCACTAAGAATACACCCACATTCTACAAATTTACTGATTGCCTTTTGTATCTCAAGACTGAGATTATTTGCTCTGGCAAATAGAAATGCTACATACATTGGACACAAAACTAATATTTCATTACTTTTGCAAAAAAATTAATGTCTGCTAAGGAAACACATATCTAAACTCTAACAAAACTCACATCATCCCTTCAACATAAATATACAGCACACATACCAATCACCATCACCACACCACACCACATTGCACACCAGGAAGAAACACATGTACTTTTTGAAACCCACTCAACTGTTATCTGAGATCTCTCTGGGAAGCATCCTACTCATAGCTGAATGTTTTAAGCTCTCTAGCAGGCTTCAGAGATGTGATTTACTACAATGTTCTTACAAAACTTACCTGTGGGGAAAAAATGAGATTTTTCTCTCACATGATAAATTAAGTGTGCTTATAACGCAACACATATTACAGTTTGCACATGCTGTTATGAAGGACTTACATATAATCCTTCTATGACACAGATTTAGAAATTGGCTCAGTGGTTACGGCGCTTGCCTAGCATGCGCAAGTACACGAGTTCAAACCCCAGCACCACATACACAACGGAGTCTTGGAGCAAGGAAGGCCATATGAAAAACTAAGTAAAACTGATTCTCTCTCTCTCTCTCTCTCTCTGTCCCTCTCTCTTTAAAAAAAGTAAAGAAAAAAAATTATGCCATGAGAGTACAAAAATTAGTTATCCAATTATTTAACAAGTCAAGAGAAAACTAATTTGAATACTTTTGGTTTTTCATTCCTCAAGCCTTATCTCCTTGATAGAATCCAAGGAATCCTCAAATCCTCATGGGGGCCACTCTAACACCAAAGCAGTTTCACAGAATTTATGTCTATCTGCAAGACAGCTAAAGCGTCAGAGTTTGAAAGGCTCAGTAGATTCCCACAGTCAAACCCCAAAACGAGCTCCTGTATTTCTGCATGGTTTCAGGTTTCACTGAGAACATTCCATGCAGTATTTATCCAGACCAATATGGTCTAATTTATGAAGCTGTATTTTAGAAGGAAATTGTCATGTCATGTCCCAGGGGTGCTGCCTTCTTTCTGTCATTAATAAGGTCATTTTCACAGAGCTCATAAAACTTACTTTTTTCCACTGAGGTTAGAACTGTGACTTTAAGGTAAATAATAAGCATCGTCTACCTGAGATGATTCAAACCCCTAAATGGTGAGGAGACATTATACTAACTAGAAAAGATAAGGACTCTTTTGGCCAAAACATAGTGAATAGTCACTGAAACCACAGCTTCATTCACTGCGAACTCACCTTGATATTCCAGGACTGGGATGATGTTATAAAGTCATTCAATAGAGGGGCACGGTGAACTTGTTCTGATGAATTAAAGACAGTATTCATATTAAACATTTCCTCAATTTACTTTATTTTTGTTTATTTTGAGGCTAGGTCTCACTGAGTTGATTAGGGCCTTGCTAATTTGCTGAGGTTGGCTTTGAACTTTCAATCCTCCTGCTTCAGCCACCCAAGTTGCTGTGATTGCAGGCATGCCCGGCTCGGCTTCCTCTTTCAAAGAGCAAGATAAAGCACACAAGGTCTTCTATTCAAGCAAGTGGCAGAGATTCTTTCACACAGCAAGCTCTGGTTATGACAACACTAAAGTAAACTAAGACATAAATTCTAACACCATAACCTCATATAGCAATGTGCAGAGCATACACAAATTTATGACCTTTCTCAGAGTGGAGTGGCATCATGGATTTAACAAACAATGATATCTGGTACATACTGAGAATTACCTATGAATGAGACACTATGCGAAGACTCTACATGCATTATTTAATTGCTACTACACTAGGAGGTAGGAATTAACAGATTCAGGGAAGTAAAGAAAATTTGCCTAAAGTTATATAACAAACAGAAAAATCAGCCTCAAATAAATCTAGGCTTATCCTAGAGCCCATAATCGTAGCTATCATATCATAATGACCCTGTTGGACTTTGGTTCCTCTAGCTACCACATGCTGATATATCCTGCCTTTCTCATCCAAAGACTGGACATCAGGTAGCACCAATCAACCAAAAGATGAAGTAATTTGCCAACATCATAGACAGAGACAATGCTAGAAACAGAAGCCAGGCCCCAGCAGTCCTCTTTATTGTGTGTCGCATTTGTCTCTGCTGCCTGCTTCCTAATTATCCTAAGGAGGTAGAGTCCTTTCAGATGTGAAATGTCAGCCTTTCAACCCCTTACCCCGCTGTAGTAGATAACTGTTGTACATTAGGACCCTTGTTTCACAGAGAAAATACAGGCCCAAGGGCCTCAATAAGATTCCTAGGAGTCAGCTGGGAAATTGTCAAGTCCCTATAGCTTGTGCCCCTGGTCTAACAACGAGCTAAACCCCGCTTTCCACAGCACCTCTGTCTGCAGGCACACAACCCTGAAGATTTGCACTGAATGAAAGAGAGAAGGAAAGGAGAGGAGAGAGAGAAAGGGAAAAGAAAAAGTTAGAAAAGCAAGAAGAAAAACCAAGAGGAAATGACAAGAAAGGAAAGAAAATTTATAAGGGGGAATTTGTTTCTGGATTTCAGCAATAGGGCTTGATTAGGGAATGATTGATTAGGGAACTGATTAGAATGGAAAGAGTTTGTAAATGAGTATGCACATTATTTTAAAAAGGTAAAATTTGTGTCTTCACTGGATTGCATTAACTTTCTAGGAAATTTCTTAAAAATTCGGGCTTAAATTAAGCAATGTGGTTTTCATTTTTATCTCTGTCCATTACAGATTTATGCCTCTGTTATGGTTTGAACTGGAGGTATCCCCAAAAAACACATGTATAACGATACAGAAAGATTGAAGTAAAATATTTAGATTATCAAAGTCTTAACCCAATCAGTGAGTCAATCTGGCAACTGAAATCAGGTAGGGTGTGGCTGGAGAAGGTGGGTCATTGGGGGAGTGCCTTTGGGAAACATTTTATTTCTCTCTGCTTCCTGATTATCATGTGAGCCGCTTCGCTCTGCCACACTTCTGTCATGATGTTCTGCCTCACTTCAAACCCCGATGAATGGAGCCAGCCTTGCATGGACTAAAACCTCTTAAACCATGAGTCCTCAGATAAACTTTTCCAGCATTAAAATTGTTCTTGTCAGATCTTTTAGTTGCAACAACAAAATACCTGACCAAAACAGCCTTCATTCATTCATTCACCAAACAGAGGTCAAGGAAGAATCCTCCATGAACCTGACCCTCAGACAAGTGTCTAAGTGAGAGTTAAGATATTTAAATGAATAGACGTATAAAAAGGCAAATTCCACAAGACAGATATGACAAGGTACTATGGAATTCCCTAAGAGAAAAATCCTCCAGCTTTAAGGAAATAAAAATCTTCCTGATGGAAAAATGTATGAAGTGCCCAAATGAATTTAAAACATAAATATTTGGGAGGGGGGAATGGTGGTGATTTATCCAGTCAAACATTAGAGCTATCTAACAGCTGTTCTGAAGTCACCAGAAGAATGGACAAGATGAGAGACCTGTGGAGTCTTGATCTTGCCCAATCAAGTTACACACTTAGACCACAGATTTAACCTAAGAAAACTATCTCTAGCACTAATGCTAGCAAGCATGAGCACAAGGAAGGTGCTGCCTGACCACAGTACTTACTGCATCCTTCTTTCCCCTTCCTACTTGTGATATAAATCAGTCGTCTGCATTTCCTTGCCAATCGTTTACTCCTTGACCACATAAGATCTGGTTTTTCTCCCCACCAATGCTGTCCCACAGACTCAAATGTCACTAAGGAACAGGACCACATCCCGCTGCTTTTTGATGCTTCTCAACACATGTTCCTGAAACTCCCCTTGCTTGAGTTCTGATGCTAACTCAAGAGCTCTCAAACATATTTCCACCAGGAGAACCCTCCCTTCATATGAGATCTTGCCTACAAGTCAATGAACCACTGCACTGTACCTTTCTAGGAACACTTGAAATTAAGCAGTGCAAGCCCTTAAATTTTGATCACCCTTTTCAAGGAGGTTTTGGTTGTTCTAGATTATTGTATTTCCAAAATTTTTAAAAGTCAGCTTGGAAATTTCTATAAAACAGACTTTTATTGGAATTGCTTTCATCCTAAAAATTAACCTGGGAGAATTGACATCTTAACATTATTGTGAACACCAATAACAATTCTCTTTATGATTCTTCTGATTTGGATTTATTAAACTTCTTACATCTGAGTTTGTAGCGTCTACCAAATTTAGAAAATTGTTACCATTATTTCTTCAAATATTTTTCTATCCCTCCTACCTCTTCTTTCCTTCTGTAACTCAGTTACACAAATATTAAAATGCTTAACATCGTCCCTGAGATAATTATTTGCCATTTTTTCTATCTTATGTCTTCCTGTTCTTCAATTTGAATAACTTTGATTGTTCCATCTTTAATATTACTGATCTTATCTTTTGCAAGGTCCGTCTAATATTAAGCCTATCTAGTGAAATTTTCCTTACAGATATTTATTCAGTTCTACAATTTTTGCTAATTCTGTAATTTCCTTGTGAAGATAACTCAAAGTTCATTTGTTATATTTTTCTCTTTAAAACCTTGAATATGCTAATCATAGCTGTTTTAAAGTTTTATATAGCAAATTCCAACATCCTATTATCCATGTCCATAAGAGTTATATTTTAGTTAATTATATTTTTCCTTTTATTTTTCCAAACTTGTTTTGGCTTATATGTGGGACGTTGAGGATGCTATATTTCTAAAAGTGTGGATTTATGTTGTCTTCATTTAGAATGCTGGGCTCTGCTGTAGCAGGCAATTAATTTACTGGAAGAAGGGTTTAATTGTGTCAGATTCTACTTTCAGGGCCCATTTGGGTGGGTCTAAAGTATTTTTACCCTAGGGCTAGAAAACTACTGTTCTGAAAATACGGCTTTTCTGAGGTCTCAACTCAATACTGTGATATTGAATGAGGTTTCTCCACTCTAACTGATCATACTTGAAATTCTCCAAGTACTCTCTTGTTCAAGCACTTTAAAATTTGGATTCACTTCAAGTGTCTTCGTAGGTATTCTCTGCTAGATATCACGGAATTGCACTCGCTACTCGATTGCTGAAGTATTCAGCCAAATACTCAAGGAATTCCCAGTCTCTGAATGCTCCAGCCACTGAGACTCTTTCTCTCTGGATTCCATTTCCCTGTGCTCGGTTTTGAACAGTGCTCACAGACAGATCTCCTTGTGTGTTCCGTTCTCCCAGGGACCATAACCTTGTGCTGCCTGTTATTCAATGTCTGAAATAAAACATGACTAGTTTTATAGTTGCGCATGGCATGTGAGTAAGCCTAAAACTCATGACTCTTTCTCCTGGCCAAAACTAGAAGTTTGTCCATTCATATTCATATTTCATACCAATGCACTAAAAATCTAAGTTGGCAATCAATGCAAGTAGGACTTCAAGAAGTTTTCAAATGCCAACATCTGTAAATAGTTATTTTGGCTTAATCTCTCCAGAGAAGTAACATCCAATCTCCTTCCTGGCAGGAGTAGAATCTGATTTGCCAGAATTCTGGAGTTGGGTGAAGGACAAAATTTTGGGGAATGGGCAGACCGATTTCTCTTCAAAGGGAAAGCAGACCTTCCCTTCATCTTCAGATTTCCATTACATCTCCCATCACCACCCTCTCCTGTGAGTACTACCAAGAAGCTAATTAATATCTCACCAATTTAATTTGTCCAAAATTATGCATCTGCTTCCTGAGGGTGAGGTAGTAAAAGATAACTGATTAGGAATAGTATGCTCTACAGATATTGAACAATCCGTTCACCTTTGTGTCATGCCTCCTGCCTAATTTGGGGTATCTATATTTCCTTAAATTCAAGGTGTTTCCAGGGTTCTGTGTAATAAATTGTCTTCTCTTCTTCATTTTTATCTAAATTTCCTTTTGTAAACACTTAATATTGGCTTTCCTCCACCCTGTTAAATCTTTTGTCATTGTTGCATTTTTTTTAATTTTCACATAATGTGGTTTGTCTCTTCATTTTATCAAAGAAAGGGTTTATGCCTCTGTTTCTTTCCTCCTCTTATTGTAGCTATTTGAAACAGAAAGTCCCTGATTCTGCACAAAAGGCCAATAAATATATGAAAAAAATGTTCAACATCCCTAACAATCACAGAAATGAAAATCAAGACTATGCTAAGATTTCATTTCATTTCAGTCAGAATGGCATGATCAAGAATATGAACAATAGGGGCTGAAGCTGTGGCTATGCAGTTATGACGCTTGCCTGGCATGTGCGAGTACACGAGTTCAAACCCCAGCACCATGTACACACAAAGTGTCTGAGGAATGAAAGTTACATGAAAAACTAAATAAAAATTGCTTCTCTTTCTCTCTCTTTCTCTCTCTCTCTCTCTCTCTCTCTGTATGTGTGTGTGTGTGTGTGTGTCCCTATCCCCACTTTAAAAAAAAATAAAAAGAATCTGAACAATATATGCTGTCAAGGTTATGGGGAGAAAGGAACACTTGAACATTGTTGGTAGGTAGTATGACACTATGGAAAGCAGTATGAAGATTCTTCAAAAAACTAAGGATGGAACCACTGTATGACCTTGCTATCCCATTCCTGGGTATTTCCCCAAAAAAATACTATAGCAACACAGCCACATCAATGTTTGTAACAGCACAATCCACAATAGCTAAATTATGAAATCAATCCAGATGTCCATCATTAGATGAGTGGATTAAGAAACTGTTCAATTGTGGAAAATTCTCAACCTAAGCATTTATATTGCTTGTAGGGGCAAAATATAGAAGATTCAAGAGACTAGGGTTTGGGCAATGTGGGGTAAATTCTGGTTTAAGAATCTATGCATATCATATTGTTACTTTATATGCATTTTATGATTCTACAGTAACTCAACTCCTTAATAAATTTCTTTAAAAATTGTGATACACACACACACACAATGGAGTTCTACTTGACTATTACAATGAATGAAATTATGATATTTGCCAGTAAATAGATGGAAATGGATAATATCATGCTAAGTGAAATTAGCCAAACTCAGAAATTCAAAGGTCAAATGTTTTTTCCTCTTATGAGGAAGTTAGAGTAAAATAAAGGAAAGGGGGAGGGAATGATAAGTTTACATAAAGAATCATTCAAATACAAATTAACAGAGGAGCTAACAGAAATAGAGGAAGTCTAGTACAGTAAAAGAAGGAGAAGGGGAGAGGAGACGAAGGAGGGAGGAAAAAGGAAGGGTCATGCATGGAAATCGATTTCAATGCATGTATAAGTTTGTCAGGATGAACCCAACTACTATGTATGACCATAAAGCTCCAGTTTAAATAAAAAAAAGCCCCTGCTTCTGTGTCCTAGGGAATCCATTCTTAACAACTACATTAAGCTTCACCATACTAGCAACTTTTATTTCACTCTTGCTGAGGTTTTTTGTTTATTTGTGTTTTTAGGACATATCCACATGGATAAAGAGGCAAGTTCTCGTTAATTTCCTGACCTCTGACCCATCATACTCTTAGAATTTCTCCCAAAGCTCCTTGAAAACTATAGCTATTCTGGTTTACTAATTAAATCACCCCATGCCTAACTATCAGATTAATGCATTAGAGCATCCCTCTGATTATGCAATGGTTCCTTGAGGAATATTTGTCACCTGCTGAATTAAAGGACCGAACACCTAAACTTAGGTCACAATCTGGTGCCAACCACCTTTCCAAACCTGCAGCTCATGAGTACCCTGCACATGCACCATGCTCCCTAGGAGTCTTGGGCTCAGGGCCTTCTACATGCTGCTTCCTTCACAGGCATATCTTTCTACTGCTTCCCTGAAACTTACCTGCACTTCATGTATAATATAATACCTCAACAGAGCTCACTTCACTGACCCATTGGAAGGTGAGGGAGCAGAGCCTCCACTGTGATGGGGAAAAGCATAGAACAGGCACCTGCCAAAGTGAAGGCAGTAGGAGAGATGACAGCCCTCGAGAAACTCTGGGGTTAGAGGTCCATTGGCAATTTGCATTATACATGAACATACTTAATGCTCTCAAAAGTCCTTTGGTGGGGAAAACAAATACGCATATATATTTGTTTCTATATTATGTATTACAATTTGGAAACCAAGCTTTCCAAATGTATTTGACTTTGGAACCCTTTGACTGCTGAGCATCTATTCTATGGCATTAGTGTTCCAAGATTCTCACCTAGGCAATCCTTGAACTTGGAAGTGCAACCTGGGTTCTTGTCCTCATTAAGCATCTGCCAGTGCTCTTCCCCAGCTCTAGGCCACGATAAGGTAGCCAATCATTCTAGCAAAGGGGCATGTTGTTCTCAAGCCCCAGTAGGGTTCCCATATACCCTAACAAGAGTGACACATTATCCCAACGTAACTATTAATTGTGGTCTCTGCACTCTCAAAAGCATCCTGGTTTGAGTGATAAAACAATTTTATGCTGTTAATTATAAAACTCCTACTTATAGGTATCATTATATCCCATTCCTGAAGCAAACCAAACCAACCTACCAGAGAGAAAAATCTGGAAAGAGCAACTCCATTACCTTTTGTTTTTCTGGGCCCTGGATAATTGTGTCCATACGTAGTAACATTTGTTCCCCAACTCACAGCATGTTGATGTATAGTCAGTATGATAGAAATTGTGCCTGAGACCTATGCTGCATCCTTTTGGAACCCACGGGTGCTAAAGGAGGTCTGAAACTCTGATTATTTTGTTGTAATTCCCTGCCATTTCTCCCCACGCCCTATTTGATAGGGTCCTGTTCCCAACAGGCTGTTTAAAAGCATGACATTACGGTAAACACTTGAGTGCTGTGCTTATCACATCTTGAGGCTACAACTGTGACACCTGTCTCCTCTTCTGCTCTCTGGACTGAAGTTTCCACATACAGGCTCTAGTCTAATAGGTTTTGACAGACATGCCCTGCCCGGCCATTTCCTGAAGATTTAAATGGCTCACTTTCTCTATTATTACTCATAGCTGTATGGGTTATGATGCCAAAAAATGAGCTATGTGACCCTCACCAAGGTCTCTTTATGCATCTCAGTTAATTCACCTGTGAAATGAGATGGCTGGTCTAGATGGTGCCCAACACTCATCCCACTGTGATGAACTGACTTCAGGGGCTCTCTTTCGAACCTCACCTACTTCCATATATTTCCTCAGTTTCCAAGTACCCCTTAATAATAGGAGCATCTTTCTGTATTATTTTCTTATCTGCTTCAGAGCATGGCAGAGGTCTTTGAACATGGCTAGAACTCAATAAACATGTTGCTTAAATATTTTAAAACAAGGGAGGCATGTAAGCTTCTAAAAGTCTCACAATTCAACTTTGAGATAATGAAAACTTAAATGAAATCTAAGACGTGACATGACTGGTTCAAGTAGCAAGCACTGCAGAGAAGTAATTCTTTATCATTTTCTGGACTACCAGTGAACTAGCATTACCAATAATGGCTAACACTGGACATTATCTATGTGAGACTCAGTTCTCAGTGAACCTCAGATAAACCCTATTAGGCGGCTACTATAATTATGCCCCCCTTCACAGATGAGAAAACTGAAGCACGGAGGTATTGAGTAACTTGCCTGAAGTCCCCAGGTAGAAAGTGATGTATTCAAACCTGGGTAGTCGAGTTCTGAAGCTCACCCAATCACTGAGCTAACCTGCCTCTCCTTCCCTTTTTCCAACATTTGCTCATATGAGCATCCGAACAGCAAAAGCTACTGCCCACCCAGACAGAAACTGAAGCCCAGGGTGAGATAACCATTACTCATTGTCCCACAGCGATTCCACCTCACTATGATAAACTTTTGAAATGTTGCCAACTGCTGAGAAAGAGTCACAGAGTAAAGTGGAGGCTGTGATTAGGAGACAGTGGTTCTAGAAACGAGAAATTCACATTAACAGTGAATTGAAAGGAGGAGGCATTTGAGGAGGACACAGTGAAGCAAGAAATGTTAGTCTTGGGCAATCATTTAAGGGAAGATAAAGGGAGGGAGGTGGCTGGGGAGGTGATGGAAGAAACAGAGAAGCCCCAGAAGGGTGGAAAGGCAGACAGGATGGAGTTTAGGAAGGGCAGGAAAAAAAAATATTTGCAATCACATACATTGTCAGCACTTGAGCAAAAGTCATACCAAAACATGTACCATGAACCCAGGAAGCACAGGTATGGATTGGGAGGGTTTGACTCAAACAGTACTCACAAGGGAATCTGGAGTAGGCACATAATAGGCACTTAATAAGTGTTTGTTCCAAATAGGAGAGACAAAGAGAAGAAAATCTACGAACTGCTTTCATAAAGAGAAAGGTACCTGGGGGAGTAGGTGCTCAATAAATATTATTTTTTGTCTGTGTACAGTGAGAAGCCTTGGGAGTTATAAAAGATTATCTGATCCATTTCCAAAGAATTCTTAGCCTCTGATTTCAATTCTCGAAAATTCCTTCGGGAGGCTGTGGAATCTCTCTCTGGGGACTTAAAGACATATTCTTAGAAGAGCCACTTGGAGGGAGTGGTGTGGATGATTTCAAAACACACAAATTGCGGAAAAGAGGCTGGACAAGTGGCCCTGGAGACTTCACTTGTTATCTCCACGCAGTCCCCACAGAGGCTGAGGTTTGCACTCTGCTCCCCAAAGAACAGAAGTGACTGCAATGGGCCAGTGACATTGCTATCCCACCATGCTGAGGAGGGCTAAGTGATCTGGAAGCCTTCCAGGGGGGCCTGGTTAAATGGTAGGCCATTTATTTTATGAAGAAACATGCATGCAGAAATCAGAACAAAATGCTGAGGAGATTATCTGTTCAGAATTTGCTTTAAAAGAGCACAGGCAGTGCTCATTTATTTTTGAGAAAATATATGATTAACCATAGTTAACTATGAATTCAGATGTTGTGCATTAGACCAACTCCTCAAAGTTTGAGAACATTTAATATTATATATCGCTGCCATTTGGACTAAATTGTTTTTTTAATGTACACAATATTACAAATTTAATTTGAGCTGTTTGAATCAGTCTGTAAAACAGATTTGATTATACCTGAGTGTTCTGGCCCCAGCTTTTCCGTATCTCAGTAATCTTGGTGGTAATTGGCTGATTAGGCGTCTCACACTCCATCTCTGCCTCAGTTTCCATGGTAATGTTACAGGAGCTATTATAGATGAGAACTTCATCTCTTTCCACTTTAGGGCTGAAACGAGAGGGGAGGTTAAATGGGGTGTCATCAATCTTAATGAAATGCAATTATTTTTACTCTTATTAATCATTGCAAGCCATTAGCTTGTGGCAACTACAGGCCACCATTTGTCAAATTTTGCAAATTTCTGTAATTTTGTTTCCATTCTTTTATTGTTTATTTGTTTTTCCTTTATCTGCTCACCCTGCAATGAAAATGCACATGGTAAATATCTTTCACTGAGGCCTTTCTTCTTTTCCAAATCTATCAGGAACATTCGTAAAAGCTTCTCCAAACCCAACTTAACAAAAAAAGCAGACAACACTTCCATTTCCAAAAATGGAAGCTAATGCTGGGCAGAGTTTTTCCCCCCCTTTCCTCTTCTTGATCTTATTCACACTTAGTGTTGGGGGAGTGAATTGCCTGAATCCCCCCAGGGCAGATGGAGAAATTGGAAAACCCACACAACTGGCTAACTGGTCCCTAATTCCAACTGTGAAAAAATGAGCTCATTTAGACTTTCAATTCCCTCTCCCCAGCTGATGGCAATGAGGCTCTGTTGCTAGCAGTGGAACATTAACTTAGTAAATTAATTAAACTTACTTAACAGCCCAGACTAAGGAGATGCGATATATGTGCCAGTTATACTACCAGCCACTCACTTTAAAAGTCCTTTTGCTTTAAGGGGAGACAGACTAGATTTAAAATGAAAAACAGCAGTGCAGCATTACAGAAAGTCTAAAAATATGCAGTCTAGAGGAGGTAAGAGCATGGATATTGAAGGATATCAGCCCCAACAGGTGTGATATTTATTCAAAAATAATCCTGGCTTTAGGCATTGTTGCAACTAACTCAAAGATTATTAGTAATAATAATGCATGATGTTTTATACTTTTCAGCAATTTCATATGTATGATCTCATTTCAGCCTGTAAATTAGGTGGAGGTATAAAAAAATGTAACCCAAAGAGATCAGGAGATTTGCATAAAGTCAAATACAAAATTATTCAGCTCCAAGATCAGAACCCAAGTGTCCTTCTTCCTAGAGCAGCACTCTCGAGTTTTCAGACACTGACTGAACATCAACCGTGAAGACAGCAGATCTCATGGGAAGACTGGGAAGGGTAGAGGAGAGGGTGAAAGGTCACTGACTGAGAAACTATAAATCATGTTGAACTACAGAGTCTTTTTTCAAATCAATACTGAAATGGTCTCTCCCACAATATGCTAGAAATAATGAGCAGAATAACTATCACATCTCTACACTTAATCTTCTCTTCTTCATGCTAAAATATTGTCAGCTCTGTACTAAGCCATGACTTCCACCCCCATTTTCCTCTAGACCTATTGAGGGTTAAATCCACATTTTACTGCCATGTCACCCAGAACTGAATGCAGGGTTTGGGCTGACTTCTGAGGCTCTGGTCTCCCTTTATCTGAGCTCTCCCACCTATGACACCTAATACTGCTCATTTTGTGTCCCCCATGCTTGTTTGAAGATGGTGCTGACCTCAATGTCCCAGCTCTGCAATTGCCAGAGATTTTCACTATGCTGCATTTGTTCAACTGATTCTCTGAGAAGCATCAGTATGCAAAATTTAGGCTTGGAAACAGAGGAGTTAGATTCAAATCCCATCTATATGACCGTGAAGATGTTACTTTCTGAGCTTTGTTTTCCACATTTATAAAATGAAGTTACTAATAACTGAGTAGCTATGTTGTAGAGGTGATAAGGGATGGAAAAAGATGAAGCACACAAAATGATCACAGAACTTGGTACACAGTAAGTGTCCAACAAGGGCAGCACTTGTTATAGTTTTTGGTGGCAGTGTTATTAATGGTATTGTTGAAATATAAATATGGAATTATATTGATTATTGTTTTATTCTATCTCATTGATTTGGACCCATTGCTTCAATTCTTTTTAAATTGAGAACCCAAAATCTAGCTATAAATTCATTTAGTTGAATGTTCCTTCAAGGGCTAGATGAAGCCACAGGACAAATATAGCATTTGCTCCTGGAGTATCAGTCAAACTATAAGACTAGGAAAAGAAAAGCAAAGTAATATCACTTCTAAATGAAAATGCAATGTAATATTTAGATAAACATGGAAATAGGGTAGAATACAGTGCAAAATCAAAATGAATTTTAAAAATACCTGACTTCAAAGCAAATTGAGTCAGGCGATTTTGGACTTTACACCCAGAACTCTTTTTTTGCTGATGGGGGTAGAGAGATTGTTAGAATAGCTTGAAAAGTTCTCCCTCCATAATTTACATAATAAATTGCAAGCAAACCTGTCCAAAAGGAAATCACTTTGGTTTTCGACACCAACTCACTCTTCATGAATTGGTTCCCAGATAACAACTTTTACTTCTGAAGACTCGCAAAGCATCTAATTGAAAATTCCTCCTAAAATTATGTCAGGACTAATGTCAAGCTTAGTTGTCTGAATTTGCCTTATTTTCCCTTTTTTTTTTTTTTTTCCTGGCTAGTTTGGAGACAATTTGCCAATCAACTTTCTCTGTTACTAGGCTCTGCTGGCAAAGGAGTACAGTGGGCTGAGCCACACTGCCCTTCCTGTGTGTGCCTGTCAGCAGGACACCGTCTTCCCTAATCAGGTTCTTCTTGCTCTGGTAAGAGTTAAGTCCCTTTCTGTTAGCTTGGACTTTTTTTTTTTTTTTAATCAACCCTGATTACCTTGCTAGAGATTTTTTTTTTCATTAAAAAGCCATCACCAAAATTAGTTGAGACATCAGGATATCGAAAATAAACTAGCATTTACAAAATCTCAATGTTTCTCAATAGCTATGTTTTTCTCCCCAATAATTTTATGAACTGGGCAGATTTAAATAGAAAAAGAAATGTAAATAGGTACCAGTATATGTAAAGAATCAGACATGGATATAGATTTAGATAGAGATATTCATGCATAACACAAAAATGTAGTCTAAGAGAAGGTCGAAAATATTTTTGGTTCAAATAATGACAAACATGGCTCCAGAATCAAAGTCTCCTGACTCTGAATCTGTCACTCTTTTGGTTGGTCTCATCAGATCCTGAAGTCAGCAGGCAATTTTGTATAAGCTCTTTGGAAAAGGGAGTAAAAATATGTGCTGGAATCTGATCTTCCCCATTTAGCCTGAAATTGCTCCCTGTTGCTAAGGAATCTCATTGGCCACACATGGATCAGGCAAGGTTGTCATTACAGCCCAGCATGGTGCCAAGGACACCTTGAGTCAGAAGCCTTGGGTTCCAGTGCCATCACCACCATGGCTTGACGGTGGACTTTGGAAAGTGACTTTATCTATACTTAGAAGAGAATCCCAACTTCTTTCTTTGGCCTTCAGGGCCTTATATACCTTCCCAGGAGCTTTCCTTCCCTTACCTCCCTAGGGCCATCTTCCTTCTTTCTCACTCTAATCCTGCTCAACTGACCTCTGCACAGCTATGAGACCTGATGGTTGCTTTGCATTTGGTGCCCACTGCCTGGCTCTGCAAAGCCATACCTTCTCTTCCCACTCCGGCATTAAAGACACTTCTTCAGAGGCGTGCCTCTGAGCATGCTTTCCAAAGTAGCCCCCTTCTTTCTACCACGTTAGGGGACCTTAGCACAATTTGTGATCGTACTGTTTGCTGTCTTCCTCCTCCACTCTTCAGAGCGGGGATGCTGCTGCCTCATCACCACTGAGTCATCAGCACCTGGCACAACACCTAGCACATAGTAGGAACTTGATAAAAGATGGATGGATGATGGCAGGATAGATGGACTGATGGGCTCGGCATATTTTCTTTATTAGTTGAATATGGACATACAATTGAGGGGGAATCATTATCAAACAATCAAGAACAAATGTATATTTACATAGTTAGCCAAGGCTGATGCCATGTCATGGTTTCCCCCCTGGGTTCCCCATGGTTCTATGTTCCCACAAAAAAACCCCTGTGTTAAATAGACTTCTCATGAAGTTTGAAGATCTCCTTCTGAGTTGATTCCCCCATATTCCCTCCCTCTAGTCTTCAAGATATCCTTCCTATTCCCTCCCCACCTTGCCCCCCTCCCTATGTCTCCAGGTGTCCTAGGCAAGTTTCCCCCTGTTTGTGTAAAAATTCATACATTTTGAGGTTATTATTAGCTTAGCCATCTAACATACTCTTTCCGGTTGTATTCTAGCTTCCACAAATGAGAGAAAACATTTGGCCCTTGAGTCTCTGAGATTGGGATACTTCACTTAGCATAGTTTTTTCCATCTTCATCCATTTGACTGCAAAAGACATGATATCATTTTCTCTAATGGCCGAGTTTTATTCCATTGTATATATGTACCAAAGTTTTTGAATCCACTCATCTAGCGAGGGGCATCTGGGTTGGTCCCATAGTCTAGATATAGTAAATTGAGCTGGTATAAACATTGATGAAGCCATATCTCTATAATATGCTAATTCTAACTCTTTTGGGAAAATACCCAGAAGTGGGATAGCTAGGTCATAAGGTGGTTCCAGGCTGGGCATATTTTTGCCACCGATATATGTGTGCCTATCCTCAATGGCATAAAGTCATAAGATAGTGCTGGCAAGGGAGATGAAGCATTTAATGGAAATGAATTCCCTAAAAGGACCCTGGAAAGTAGTCCTCTGAGTTCACAAGCATAAATTTAACAGGAACCTAGTAAGCTCTTTGGAACATTATTTTCTCAGTGCCCTGTTTAACTTCTACTTTCCAGTTACTAAAGCAGCACATATTCACTAGAGAAATACATAAAAATTCAATGAAAAATATAAATATAATTGGTATATCAGCCACCCAAAGGTGGACACTATAATTCTAAAATACATCCCTCTTGTCTTTTTGCTAATCACCAAGCGTTTACAAAACATATATAAGACATGCAACAGTAGGATTAAGTTGACATATGATTTTGTGACCTGTGATTTTCACTTCTCAAAGTATTGCAAGAATTTCATATTTGGCTAAATACTCTACATTATAATTTTTAAAGGTTTCTTAATGTCATATCATTTGGATGAATCCTTTATTAGACTTTTTTCAAATATTTTATTATAACTGAAACTTCAAAGAACATGGCTGCTTGTAAATATTATACACTTCTCTCTGCTTTCTTAAAAGAAAGTCCTAGACATGAAATTGCTGGCCCATAGAGTATGAAGACTGCTAAGGTGCTATTAGTGCTTTGCTAAATCACCTTCTAACAATCGGACTCACTTCCCTCTGGTCACAAAGAACAGCATGGAGACCCTTACCCTTATCAACAATAAATATAAACTCTATTGCTTAAATCATAATTTTTACTCAAGGAAACAGTTTTGTCTGCTGCAATGGACAGAACATTGAATCGCACTTTTGAAATGATATTGAATGATCAGGGTGTAACAAGAGTTACCCTGAGGCTCATTTGGCTCAGCCTCATCCTAGAGTGAAGAGGAAGAGCATGGAGAATCCAAGGGAATGGTTTGGGGATGCAGGTAGTGTCCCTGGATTCATTGGAACAGGAACTGCTGGCAAGTATTTCCTGGTATCCAGCATCAGTGAGCTCTGAGATCCAGTCTCACCCAAGCACTACTCTCAATCCCCTATTCCCTATGCCTCCTAAGCAAGGCTCTTCACACACTTCTAGAAAGCAATCAGCTAAGGAACTTTTTTTTTCCACTATAGCAAAACACAAAACTTTGGTTATATCCTCCACTGTGGACAATTGGTCTTGGTGAGCTTTATTTTTTAATGAGAAAATTGATCTTCATTAAATTATCAGATGTAACCACTCTATCTAGATAAGAAATAAATAAGATGCAGGGTATTGTTAAGCCCTGACTTAGCACCCTGCATAGAAAAAGAACTGCTGGCTAAAATTAAGGCCATCCAGAGTTACCAACATGGTCACACATTACATAAAAATTTGTTTAGAAAAGGGCTTTAACCTGGAAAGTTATGGTATTCCTTTGTTAGATTTTTTTTTCTTTTTTCGTTTCAAAAAATCCTTTTGAGCTTATGGCTTTCAAGCCCTAGATCTACAATAATTCCCTGTGTGACCCCCCCTTCTTTTGAATAAACATTGTCCAATCTGCTGGATTTTTCTATGACTTTTTTTCATATTTGTGAATCTGTTTGGAAAGAAAAGAAAAAGGGAAAAGGGGGGGAGCCTTCTGTTTTTCATAATGTCTAATCTTTTTCCCCATTGGCATTCACCAGATGTTGCATTGGATCAGAAGATAAATATTAAAATCTAAGCAAGAACAAAGTGAGTTGTTTACTGGGCAGATTTTTCAGATGTTCTCTTGAACACTTGAAAAAGACAGGCGATGCTTTGATATGCAAGCTGGCTGGAATCCACAATGGAATGGCCCCTCCAAGAGAGCAGCAGGCCTCCAGGCCAAGGTCCACCCAGCCTATGTTTTCTAATGGCCCTGTGGGTCCACTGGCCGTCGGGTGGGGAAGGTCAGAGAGGAAAAGGGAAGGCAGCTACCTGACAAAGAGGCCAGAGAATGATGGAAAGGCTGCCTCTTCCCAATGACCTGGTGCAAAGAGACACTGGGTACTTTCTTCACAGACGTAGAGGTAAGGCCATGGGGTCAGTCTCTCCATCCCCACGGTGACAGTCAAATCACACTGCACGTAGGTATGGCTGATGACTTCACAGCTGTCTTCCTCTTGCTTCAGGCCACACAGGAAGGCCAAGGACTCTGCAGGGAACAGTCACTGGAGGTTAGGCAAATCCACAGAAAGAGCTGAAGGCTTCACACTGTTTTATGAATGAAGTTCATGTGTTGTCCCTCCACCAACAGGGACATGAAGCATCAGTTTACTCTTTTAATGTGTTATGTGTATTTTATGCAAACAGAAGTAACATTTTTGTAAAATATAAATCATCATAATAAACCTCTGTTGGATATGAGATTGAAAGCAGTTCTAATACTTCTAAATCTGTCTGTTCTTTCCTCCTCATTCTTAAAACTAACCACTTGGGGGATGAGGCTCAGGGGTGAAGTGCTCAGTATGCATAAAGCCCTGGGTTAGATCTCCAGCACTGCAAAAAAAAAAAAAAAAGAGCACTTACTACTTGGCACTTTTACATAGGCTTATCAAATAGGTTTGCATTCCTCAACAATAGGTTATTGAGTTCTGTTTTTGACTTTTATAAAATATAATAGATGACCAAATAGTCTTGGTCCTTCCTTTTTATTCAATGTGAAATTTCCAAGATTTCTCCGTGTTATTGCATGTAACTATTGTGGATACAGGCTCACTGTCATTGAAGACCGCATCATGTGAAAGTGCCACAACGTAATTATCTATTCTTTTTCCAGTGGAATTTTGGGTATTTCCAAATAGTTGCTACTATAAACATATACAAAGTGTACTCTAGGGTGAATGCCTAGAAAGGAAAGAGCTTGTTCAAAATGTAGGCGCAAGTTCAGCTTCGCAATACAGTGCCACCTTGTTTTCCCAAGTGGGTAATGCCATTTACATTCCTCCCAGCCACAATTCCTGTTACTCCATACAATCATTTGATGGGATTCTTAATTGTTGCCAAACAAGTGTGTATAAAATGGTATTTCACTGTGGCCTTAATTTGCATTTTCATCATTACTTTTTAGGTTAAACAATTTTTTTTACATTTAGTAATAAATTCATATTTCTTCTATGAAATTCCCATTCCTGACACTTGCCCATTTTTCTATTGGGCTGTTTGTCTTTGTCCCGTTTATTTGCATATTCTGGGTACTAATCCTCTGTTATATGGTTACTATTACCTTTCCTAAGTTTGTGGCTAGACTTTTCTCTTTACAGGGTCTCCTGATAACAGAAGTTCTTGATTGTCATATAAGTGTGATCATTAATATTTTTAAAATAGAAAAGGAAAGGTTTTAGCTTTTTGACCCTGAGGCCATCTCTTTCTGGGTCATAAGTCACATGTAAAAAGCATCAATAAGTCAGAATAATCTTTAACTCGGCAATGAACAAATCTCTACATGAAATGGTTTAGGAGCAACTCTGTCTGGAAATCCTTAAAAAAAGGAAAAAGAAAAATCTCTCTATTCTACTACTTCTGCAGCTAACCTGTCCATGCAGGCACCACTGTGCAGCGGCAAGGGCTCAAGCAGAGGGTCTGCCATTCTGCAATTACACCCAGATGTTATCATAGTCCCTGCTACATTCCAAAGCACCTGACACCTAGGAAGCTCTCTGTGGATATGCTTTGAATGAGTAAGAGCAACAAAAATGACTGACACTAGGGTTCTCATGGGAATAGAGAAAACATGAAAATTTCTCAGTTAGTAAGCCCTAAGGCAAATAAAAACAGGCTCAACACCTATAAAATAATGAATTCATTCTAGGTGATTAAGTGGATGCAAATTGACAAGGTGGATTATGAAAAGCACCCAGGGCTGGGGATCAAAATCCTTGGGTTTTACTCAAAGTTCTGCTGCTAAATAGCTCTGTGACCTTAATCGCTTTAGTCTTTCATGCCTCATGGAAAAGTTAAAGTTTCCATGAAAACGTCATTTGGTATAATTCAAGGTATAAATTCGAGAAACATGAAGATCAAAGATTTTGCTCATTTAAAACAAATGCAAAGCATTAGTTTCACCTAACGGCATGTTTTTGCAACCCATCATAAGAAAAAGTAGAATTCTTATTTGGTAAGAAACATAATTTGGGAGAAAGGTAAAGATAGATGAGCATAAAACTAGCAAAGTAACTTTATTTTTAGCTCCATCTTTAATTCCTCCTGCCCCACTCATGAAAAGAAAGCATGTTAGGACTGTGCATGGGAACAAGCAAAGTGATAATTAAGAAAGTTTGGGTTCTGAGGCATCATCTATAACCTGGAATGTGAAACATCACTCTATCGTGCAAAGTCAAACCAAAGAATAAAATTCAAAGCAAGGGTCAGAATTCAAAGTGACCTTGGTAGATTAGCGAAGTTTCCAAAAACAAGCAAAAGGCCCAACAGAAAGAGCAAGACAGTAAACTACAGAAGGGAAAAGAAATCTGTAAATATGAGGAAATCCCAGCTGTGAACACCCATGTGAGAAACACACACACACACACACACACACACACACACACACGGACAATAGTAGGTAACAAAAAGATTATAAACAAGCAAGATGGTTATTATTATTATTATTATTATTATTAAATTACAGAAGATGGTTCTGTAATTTTAAAAACAAACCTGGGGCCAGATGATATGCAGGCATTTTACGATGCTACCCAATTTGGCTACAACTTGCTTACTCAGAGGAGTTACGTAGTTTGGGGGTTCAAATTAGTCAAGCATGTAGAATTTCAGAGACAGCACAGAAAAGAAATAACCACAATGTTTGTATGGAAAGTTTTTGCCTTGGTGTGTTTCAAGAGTTTGCATATCTGACACCCCCACCCGCACCCTGACACACTGCTGCTGTCTGCAGTGCTGGCCCCAGGGAACACATTTTGAGAACTGCTGCCTTAGTGCCCTGAGACATTCACCTTTCCAAAGGTGAATTTCCAATCAGCCAGCTGAGGTTGGAAAGCAGTTAATCAGAAGCATTAGTAGGAGGAATGATGGATTTCTCTAAAAAATGAAGTGTGAAAAGCTGTAAGGATGCCTGGTGGAAAACCACCTCTGGAAATCCCACTGAAATAAAACATTTCTAAAGAGTCAGTAACATGCAATCTATCTGAAAGCAGGAGAATTAATAGCAGCTTCTAATGATTTCTGACCCACATGCCCTTCAACCATTTGATGTCCATTATAGACCTATTTCCTACAAAAACAAACCACACTTTGATCATATGCTCAAGTTTTTTTATCCAGTTTCAGAAGGATGACAGAATCCCCAAATATTATCCTGGATCTTAAATAAGGAATCTTTGGAATTGGCACTCCATCTTAAGATTTTTAAATGTTTTAAGACTATTTTTTTGATCCTTGCAAAATCGATGAACCTTTGGTGACACCTAGTGGCAATATTAAGAGTTACAGTTTCCAACTCGAGACGTTCTTTTCTAAAATTTAATTGAATTTTTTACAGTATACTAATTTTATTATTTTCCTCCTAGGAGTTATCAATACTACAATTTACCTGCCCCTGAAATCTCATTGATTTTATTTTGTGCTTATAGTTGAGATTTAGGTGTTTTGAAATAGCACCAAAGGGACTTTAAAATTCATTAGTTTAAGCAATGCATATGAGAAGGCTTTTTTTTTCTTTCTTAAGTAAAGTAGTTTTAATTAAAAATTAGACCCTAGAAGCATGGAATCTCAGTTTAATTTCCACTGTTTCCCAATTCTTTCATCAAGAACTAATTTTTCACATTCTTTGCTCACACTGTGATAAAGGAGGCCGGCACAGTTTTTTGAAAAAGATTAAAGATTATCATCTTAAAGCTGCTATTGCTTATTAGGTTTCTTGTTGTACAAGAATATCTCTTTCATCATGTTGTTCCTACCTACATGATAATAGGAAACAAGGGTTGTTTCTTCTTCTCATTCTCCTGCTCACTTTCCTCCTCCTCCTCCTCCTCCTCCCCTCTTTCTCTTCCTCTTCATCTAGGGTAACACAGCATCAGCTGCCATCACAACAGTACTGTCCATCATGGAATCACTGTACAAGCTCAAATGATGTGATTCTTTCATCACTTTGTACATCCTTAGCTCACATTTTAAAAATTAGGAACATAACTCAAAAGCATTGTGTAAATAGTTCTTAAGTACATGGGTTCAAGGTTTATGATTATGAGATAATTTATGAGATAATTGCCCCTAGTTGAATTTGAGTTCTCTCAAAACAATAAGGTCCTGTAGTGAAAATTGTAGTTTCTTTCCTCCGATATTTCCCTCTGAAGCTCAGTGTGTAATTACCATGTTAGGAGGCCCTAAGCTTTGCACCTTCCTCTGTAATCTCTCCCCATAAACATAGTGCTTCCCATACCACAATTTACTTGATGGGTACACAGTTCAAAGTAGATAGCAATCATGGTTTTCTACTGAGTAAGAGATCAAGTTATTACTTGGTCATTGTAGAACAAGAGAATGCGGTGAACACTGGCTCTTTTGCCTATAATAAGAATTCAGGAACTGAACACCAAGTGTAATCTTCACCCTCTCCTGGTACCTCCAGAAAGCAGATGTCTTCAGCAACCTCACGTCAGAACAAGACCAAAAGCTTGTTTCCTCCCTGATGCCGATAGCTGTCATTGGAACTAATATTCAGAACCCAGAATTACTCTCCCGTATGACATGACTACAGACAAGGACATAGGTGATAAGTTTTTAATGTTTTTTAACACTGATCCATTCCTATGACAAAAGGCATTATGAACCATTTTAATAGCTTAAAAAAACTATTCCCAGAAACACACAGAAAAATTAAATTATTCCCAGAAACACACAGAAAAATTAGTGGTCAGTACAGAAGTAATGACAAATATTTTAAGAAGCCAGAAACATTATTGTCATATACATGCTTTAAAAATATGTACGTGGCATTTTTACTCACCATCCAGGGGTGGAACCAAACAACTGAACGCAGACACTGTAGCATTAGCCAGGACTTGGCAGGGAGCACCACACACAGCAGCTGAGATATTCCCTGGAGAAAATCCTGCTCCGAACACATGTACAAGCCTTCCACCCAGGCAGCCTTTAAAGTCAAACCACAAGTTCAAGATCTTAGAAGCAAAATTGTCTTAACTCAAAACTCAAACCATTGCTTTCTTGCTGTGTGTTCTTCTTAAGCCCCAATCCACACAGCTGGCTGCAGGGCCCTGACATCCTTGGCTCCTTCTCCCTTAGCAGCTGGCCTCCAAAGTTCCATCGGACCCCAACCACACTCAAAAACCTATTATATTAAAGGGGGTTTTCCCTAACTGTAACCATTTCATGTCAAAAAGTTATTATTATTTATAATTTTTAAAATAAAAGAGCCTAAAGTGAAAGCAAAAATTAAAACTCCCCCCAATCACCTGTCTGACCCCTCAAAGTATCCTTGCATGCAGTTTTTTGTGACTCTTTCCAGAATTTCCACACATATTTTTATACAAAGGGATCATTCTATACATATTCTTCATCTTACTTCTTTACTTAAAAGTACAACACAGATATGTTTCCAACCTACATCATTACAGCTCATTTTAATAGTTACTTAGAATATCATTAGATAATTAAGGCACAATTTGTTTATCGACTTTTCTTTGGCTTGATACCTCTATTACTTCATTACTTCTCTTTTTGGTATTATCAATAGTACTGCAATATTTACATATCTTAGGGGGATACTTGAATGAGTAAAACTAGTCCACACCTCTAGTTCATTCTGAGATAGAATTCTAGTCTCTAGACTTCATCCCACAAGGGGGATGGAGCATTTGCACAGACACCTGACAAATTGAGAAAATGTTTTCTGCTTAAGATGTATTGCATGGAGCTCTTTTTATCACAGAATTTAGGAAATAGAAAAAGTAATTTTGTGAGCATCCAGCCTAAATACCTTTATTGAATAAAGAAGCTCAGCTGGGTGTGGTGGCACACACCTGTAATCCCAGCAACTGGTGAGGCCAAGTCAGGAGGATGTTTCAGCCCAACCTGGGCAATTTAGCAAGACCCTGTCTTGCTAAATTTTTAAAAATTTTTAAAAAGGTCTGGTGATGTAGCTCCGTGTTAGAATACCCCTAGGTTCAATCCTTAGTACTTCAAAATTTAAAAATAAAACAAGGAAGCTGAGGCATAGAAAAGTCAAGCCCAAGTTAGCTACATGGGTGAGAGTCTCCAGACGTAATCCTCTTCTCCATAGAGCTCCACCCAGCTCAGGTCAAACTTGTTCTAAGAAATGGTTTTGCTAGTACCTCATCAATCTAAGATCTTCCTTCCACAGCTTCCTGCATAACCACCATCAATTCTGAGTGATTATAAGTACAGCAAGGCTTTCAGTGAACAAAGACCTAAACCATCATTGGAAGAAACGGCATGGAAAATCTGGATTTGTATAAAAGCAGAGGAGCTGGGGATGTAGCTCAACAGTAAAGCACTTGCCCTGCATGCATGAGACCCTGGCTTCATTCCCCAGCACAGCACCAAAGCAAAACAACACAAAAAGTCAGGGAAAAGTTCAACCAATGCAATTGTACTGTTATTGGCTTATTATTGGTGGCCTATGAATTCATCAGTGAAGTATTATAAAACGATCGAAATTAATCACAGTTAATAAATTTTAAATAATGCAATACAGCATATAGGTCTAAAAATAGGTGAAAGCATTTATATTCTTAAGTGATGAAATCATGAGCTCTTACAAAGATATTAATTTGAGGCACAAATTAAAAATGGTTAATGCATTAAATTAAAACACAATAAAATACTTAGAGAATAGGCAGAGTTTCCATGATGAAAAATAAGGTTCATAAATGGAGCATGACGAAGACAAGTCTCAGGAAGACGCTGAGACTCTGAAAAGCCACCTGGGCTTCTCTTCCCTTCTGATGTATGGAGTGATGTTGGTTTCTCACCTCCTAGAAGTGAGAGACGCTATTAATCCGTTAAATGTTAGTTGCTTGACTTACCGAAGTTCTCAGTCACTGCTGTAATAGCAACACTCAGCTCCAACCCAAGGGCAGAGGAGGCCCAGCCTCTGATGTGGTCATAACCTCTAACGTGATACTTCCCAGCAGGAAGAAAAGGGACTGTGCACTGAATAACTGTGTGGTTACCAGACACACCCACACAGGGTGTCCTCCCAATAAATATGTTGACATTTGCAGCTTCTGAGATCCGGGCCACTGTGAAGGTTAATATGCCATCACTCTGAGAAACAGAGAGCAATTCCGGGGTGAAGGCATCACTGTACCCAACAACTCCGATGTGGTGCCAAGCTCCATCTACCTCTATTTCCAGAGCGACAGAGTCATTCCCTGCAGGAACAATGCACTGGATGAGCTGAGAACTGATGCTCACCGTCAGACAGGCCTGTTGGCCAACAGAGACTAACGTGGTGTTCTGTCCTCTCAGGGCTGTGCCCTCAATGGCCAAGAGGCTTCCACCATGTATGCTGAAATTCTTAGGGAAATAATGCAACACTTGAGGCATAATAGAGAAATGCCTGGAAACGTTTCCCAAACAAGCATATCCACTACTAGTCTGAACAACTGACAGGTAGTGAAGTCCTGGGGTCAAGTCACTTATCTGGCATGCCACATGGCTTGCATTAAAGGAAGTTACATTGCAAGGAAGCTGATCATCTACAAACACCGTTGGCTCATCAGCTGTGGTGCCCAGCCTCTGACCCCTTATGAGCACAGAGGTCAGAGACCCCTTGATGGCTGTGGTCAAGGCGTCCACTACCGGAGTTGTCTCCTCCTGCAAGTAAAGAGTACAATTCCCCTCACACTCACTGGGCAGCCCATTGACCAGGACTGTGACGTTCAGAGTGAAGGAAGCTCCAGGCAAGGGGGGCCCCATCAGGTTGATCTGGCAGAGCACTGTGTGGTCTTCCAAACTCAAAATTGTACAAGCGAAAGGACCTGAAAGGGCAGCCTTAACCGACCTGCTTCTGGAGTTAAGGACCAATCCCCTGATGGTGAGCACTGTCCCACCACACAGAGAGCCATGCGTTGGGAAGATTGTCATTATCCGAGGAGTCACCACAAACTGCTGGGGCACTGCGGACATATCGGCAAATCCCATCTGCTTCTGACGTGCTTGCAGAGGATAGACGCCTGCTTCCAGACTGTGCAGGGGAAAGGAGCACCCAGACTGGCTCAGGTTGCCCCCAACAGACTGTGTCCCAAGGTCACACTTCAAGCTCCCCAAAAGGATGACAGAGTGAGAGATGTTACTTCCCTCTATATACAACTCCAGGCTGCTGTTTGTGACTTCTCCCCAAATGACGGTGACCACTGGTGTTGCTGCCACTTCATATGTGAAAGTAAAACCCTCCCCCACCAAGCTTGCTGAAGAGCCACTGCTGAGGGACACGTTGCCAGCCCAGACCTCCACAGGGGCTGGGACACTGACAGCATCAGCACTGGGTGGCAGAGGGGGAGGGGAGGTCTCACAGCAGATGCTTGTATCTGTTAAGTTCACCAGGTCACAGGGCTGATTGCCCACAAGGACCCAAACCAAAGTGGGGTCCCTGCCAAACCCTCTTCCTGAGATGCTGAGGATGGTTCCACCTAAGTGCAGATATGAAGAACAAAAGTTAAAAGCTGCTCTTCACTAGGAGCTCCCAGCATCTGTGTGAGCTGTGCATCAACTCGGTGGAAAGTGGTATATGAGAAACCTCGGTGATTTCACCTCAGCCCCAGCAATGCTAAATGCGCAATCATTTCTATAGGCGTCAAATGCAGTAAAATTGATGTAACTATAAAATAATATAAATGTGGTGCTGGAGCAGTGGCTCAGCAGTAGAGTGCTTGCTGGGCATGTTACAGGACCCAGGTTTAAACCCCAGCACCGTGTACACAACTATGTGTTGGAAAAAAAAGATGCAAAAATAAATAAATAAAATTAATTTTTTCTCTCTCTTTCTCTTCCACTCTCTCTCTCAAAAGAAAAAAATATATATGTATATATTGCTATATACAAAGGATATTTATAATATTTAAGACAAACTTTTTTTAAGAGAAAAAGACAATGAGATAGGGAGAGAGAGAATCAATTTTTATTGAGTTTTTCACATGGCTTTCATTGCTCTGACACTTAGTTGCGTACGTGGGTGCTGGGGTTTGAACCTGTGTACTTGCGCATGCCGGGCAAGCGCCGTAACTCCAGCACCTAAGACAAACTTTTGAAGTACCTTTGTATATCCCATAAACCACCACTTCAATCAACTTATATGCTAATAAAAAATCAAATTTTTCAGTCTTCTTGTCATCTGCTGTATTATCTGACATATTATTCTACATATTCTATATGCATTCTACCTGCATACTACAGAAATAAAATTAATTGTATCTTCTGTTTATCTTATATATCATTCTAAGTAATATTCCAATAATCCATATCCAGTATTATATATACTAATATGTTATACATATTTTATGTTACATATATATGAGATATCAAAAGCCATTTAATCACATTGATGAATTTGCTATTCTTTTTCAAAAACATTGTAAAGGGTTGGATACTGGGTGCCTCCCAAAATGCTCATGTTAGGCAAGGAAGCAAAGTTCAGAGGTGAAGTGATGACGTCATGAGAGCACACTGGGTGGTAACTGTTGCCAGGTGGGCATGACTGGAGGAAACAGGTCCCTCCGGGAGTGCCTTTGGGGTTTTGTTCCTGGGGCCCCAATCTCTCTCTGCTTCCTGGATGCCATGAGCTGAGCGATTTTCCTCCACTAGGCCGTTCCACCATGCTGTTCTGCCTCACTTCAGACCCAGAGCAATGGAGTCAGCTGACCCTGAAATGATACCTCTGAAACCATGAGACAAAATACAGCCCCTTCACTAAGTTATTCTTCTCAGGTATTTTAGTCACAGTGGTGAAAAACTGACTAACAGAGTAAGTCATTATCTCACTCTTTAGTTGAGAGATGATCAAAACTCAAACCCCATCTTCAGAACAAGGGTTCCGGCAACACAACCCGTATCATAAACAAATCTGCAGCATAGTTAACTAGCTTTAAAAAGGATATTCCTGTGCTCAAAAAGTATAAGGTGATATTTCATGCAAGATCGAAATCATTATTCACAAGCCATTATATAGCCTTTAAGTTTTTTTCTGGAAATGCATGGCTTTAGGAATTGTTCCATGCTTCTTGGCCTTACATCTCCCATATTGGTATTTGTGGTTACATTTCTGTTCCTTCATCGTGTCTCTGGAAGCAAGTACAGACACCAAAGATTCGTTCCTCCTGTCCTTACACACTCAAAATCTAAAAGCTAATGCAGGAAGCTCTTTCCTTGTTTTCTTAGAACCTGCTCAAGAGTACTGCTCATTAGCTGTTTCAGCCTTTCCTCTAGAAAAAAAAACAAAAGGCAATCTCCTTTTCATAAAAACTCTTTAATTTCATGAGCTCACTGAGCTAATGCATCATCAAGTTTTGTCATCCTTAAATTATCCAGAGGCTTAGCAAAGCTTCTCTGCCTGCTGCCCCGTCTCTGGCCTCATCAGCTTATTAATCTAGGAATAAAGTCTGTGTGACCAGTGAATAGACTCACCAGGCAAATGACACTAGTGATGTCAGAACCACTCACCAAAAAGGGACCCGCAGCAAGGCTCAATGCTGAAGACTTCTGTGAGGTACTGGAGGTGCAGATCAACCCTGCAGAAGACAGGGGATTGTTGGAAAATAACCAAGAGAGCTGGAGAGAAACGAAAGATAAAGGCAGAGGAGGATCTTATATTTGGGGGAGATAAAGAGATGGAGCAGTGACAGGGAACAAGTGCGAACAATAACTTGAACAGAGAAGCAAGGAAATAGTGACAGAAAGATGCATGTGTACAGCATTTTCCTGGGCCAGTATCATGTGGTGATATCAGTCCCATACACTTTAGCTTCTTTCCAGAATTGGAGAGGGAATTTCTAGAGAAATACCAGGCAGAGCAACTTCAGTACAAAGAAGGTGTGAGGAAGGACATGACTGTAGCATGTGTCATTGCTGAAGACCACTTATTCAAAGCCCAAGACACAATCTTACCAAACAGCTTCCATTCTTTGGGTACAGATGCCCACTCCCTCAACCTCACCCAAGTTCTGAAAAGTTCCACCTTACCCTTGTGAGTGAATGACGATCCCATTGATAGAGACTGAAATTCTGTGGAAGCCAGCTGGCATCGAGGGCAGCACCACCTCCAGGCCCTGAGCCATCTGCACGTGCACCTGAGCCAAGGTGTCCTGAATGTGGACTTTCACGTCCAAATCTGTATAGTTCAACAGCGGGGCCATTCCCATGAAGAGGGTCTCACCTCCTGGTTTGAGAAGAATCTGTTAACCTCTCTGACAGAGGTTTGTGCCCTCAACCTCCTATGCTATGCTAAAACTGTCTTTTAGGATTAAATATATAGCCAACCCTGTGCATAATACTCTAAGAAATTTAACCTAACTTTTTTCACAAAATTTCTAATAAATCTTTTAATGGAGCTACAGCTGAAAACCTGAAGGTGTGAAAAGCAAAATTGTGAGAACAATTACACTCAAGAGACACTAACTTAATCCATGTAAAGGCAATTCAAGAAATACTTTGGGGAGCTAATGCTCTTCACAACTAATGAATCTCTGAATCCTTTTTCTGAACTTCCATTTCTTCTAATAGAAATCTAAACCTATATCTTCAGTGTACACCGAACCTTAAAATAATGCTGTATGTGAGTATAATAATAGCAAATAGTTTATAGTGCACATGATCCCATTAGATCCTCTCACTGTTCTGATGACACACACAGGACAGTTAGTATGACTCACAGTTTGCAATTGAGAAAAACAGGATCAGCAACAGAGATCTCATAAGTAATGATAGAAAGTCAAGGCCTGCGTCCCAACTTTGTATTTTGTATTTTTATATTTTATATTTTGGGGGTTTTTTTGTATTTTCATAGTCTTTTAGTGCAATTAGCAACTCTACTAAATTACTGGGTATAGCATGAACACTTTAATCTAATTCCTTTTAACTGAGATACATATTAAGTCCTATAAGAAAGATGGCACAGGGGCACAAAAACACAGATGTGACCTCAAAAATACTGAAATGGGTGGCAAAATCACATCAATAGAAGATATATTATAATAGCAGTCATGACTAAGAGTGGGATTGCTCAAATAAGAGCAACATTCTGAATGTTAGGAAAGGCCTTTTGATAGGACAAGATGGTACTCATAATTCAATTTGAAAGATAAAGCCCGAAAGACAATGATAGGATATCGAAAACTTATAATCACAATTTTATCTAACGTCTTGTGTTGCACTTTCTGATTTAGTCACCCAGTGGCTTGGACAAAAAAAAAAAAAAAAAGAACTGGGTGACTGTCTGGGAGAAAAGACACATGTAGATACAGGTAGGGACTCTATGGGGTAGTCAAGTTTATAGTGCTTCTGTAGCTGAACACCAAAAGGCTAATCCTGAAGAATCTCTACTGAATTCAGTTTATAGTGAAGACCTCCAAAGATTTCTAAGCAAGGAAACACCGAAGCTATTCTTCCACTCTATAAGATAATATGAAAAAAGCGGGGCACAGTGATGCACACCTGGAATCCTAGTGGCTCAGGAAGCTGAATCAGGAGGATCTCAAGTTCAAAGTCAGCCTCAGCAACTTAAGGAGGCCCTAAGAAACTTAGCAAGACCCTGTCTCAAAATAAAAACAAAAAAGGATGGGAATGTGGCTCAGTGGTTAAATGCCCTGGGGGTTCAATCCATATATATATATATAATGAAAGAATCAAGTCTGAAGATAATTAGAGTCATAATGAAGTCCAGAAATCAAGCACGAAACAACAGGAGTGGAAATATGCATGTGTCTTCCTGTGTCTGAGTGCACATAGCTTGAGGTAAAAAAACAAAACAACAACAACAACAAAAACTCTGCAGCTCCTTTAGCTTCTAACAGTAGAACCACAAAAGAGTGGGCATCTTTAGGCACCATGGCCAACTAGATGAAGAGGGGAAAGAGGATTCTTGGATAAGTCAAAGAAGAGGGATATGACGTGGTGGAAAGATTGTGAATCTGCATTCAAATCCTTAATCTGACATTTAACCACCTCTGAAACTTTGGAGGACTCACTCTGAGCCCTCAAAGCCTTGGATTTTGCATCAACAAGATGGTAATAAAATCCAAGCCAAGTTGTTTGTTATAAGGATTAAGTTAGGTAGGCTGGGAAAGCAAACATAGTACAGAACACACAAAATGTCAATTAACTTCATGTTCTTCCTCACTTCCATGCCCTCTCTACTCCTTTATGTCTTCCCATCCTCTACTTCAAAATCTGAGGCTGTAAAACATTATTCAGCAAGGAGGAAACAGGTGTATTCTCAATTCCTGACCTGAAATTATAGTAACAAAAACAGCATGGTTATTGGTATCAAAACAGAACTGAAAACCAATGGAACAGAACAGAGGATTCTAAGATGAATCCCCACACTTTAACTATCTGATATTTGATAAAGAGGGCAAAAGCATAGTGTGAAAGAAAGACAGCCTATTCAACAAATGGTGTTGGACAAATTGGACAGCCAAATGTAGACAATGGAAATTGGATTCTTACTTTTCATCCTTCACAAAAATTAAAGCAAAATGGTTCAAAGATCTGGATATTAAACCAGCAATTTTACAATTGCTTGAAAAAGAAGTAGGATCAACACTACATGACATAGGGGTCAGCACTACCTTCCTTAACAGGACTCCCCTGGCACAAGAATTAAAGTCAAGAATAAATGAATGGGATGAAATTAAACTAAAAAGCTTTTGCACAGCTAAAGATTTAGTCAAGAGTGTCAAGAGAGAAGCTACAGAATGGGAGAAAATCTTTGCTTGCTACACCTTGGACAGAGGGCTAATATCCAGAATATACAAAGAACTAAACAAAACACCAAAATCACAAATAATCTATCAATAAATGGGATATGGAACTAAAAAGAAACTTCTCATTGGAGGAAGTCCAAAAAGTAGAGAAAATGCTCTACATCATTAGCAATAAGAGAAATGCAAATCAAAACTTCACTGAGATTCCACCTCACTCCAGTCAGAGTGGCAAGAATGAAGAATACAAACAAGGACAGATGCTGGAGGGGGCTGTGGGAAAAGAGGAGCACTGTCACATTGCTGGTGGGACTGCAAACTGATACAGCCACTCTGGAAAGCAGTGTGGAGACTCCTCAAAAAATTAGAGCTGGAACTGCCTTATGACCCAGTTATCCCACTCCTGGGTATTTTCCCAAAAGAGTTAGAATTAGCATATTATAGAGATACAGCTTCATCAATGTTTATAGCAGCTCAATTTACTATAGCTAGACTATGGAACAAACCCAGATGCCCCTCACTAGACGAGTGGATTCAAAAACTTTTGTACAATGGAACTTTTGTACAATGGAATAATACTCGGCCATTAGAGAAAATATCATGTCTTTTGCAGTCAAATGGATGGAGATGGAAAAAAATTATGCTAAGTGAAGTATCCCAATCTCAGAGACTCAAGAGCCAAATGTTTTCTCTCATTTGTGGAAGCTAGAATACAACCGGAAAGAGTATGTTAGATGGCTAAGCTAATAATAACCTCAAAATGTATGAATTTTTACACGAACGGGGGAACCTTGCCTAGGATGCTAGGACATGTAGGGAGGGGGGCAGTGAGGGGGGGAATAGGAAGGATATCAAGGTGACTGGAGGGAGGGAGTATGGGGGAACCAACTGAGATGGAAACCTTCGACTTCCATGAGAAATCCAATTAACATGGGGTTAAGTAGGGGGATACATGGAACCTTGGGGAACCCAAGGGGGAAACCATGGAATGCCATTAGCCTTGGATTGCTCTGTCATTATACATTTATTCTTGATTGTTTAATAATTATTCCCTCCTAATTGAAGTCCATATTTAATTAATAAAAAAGTAGAGAAAAAAAATCTGAGGCTGTATGTTAAATCAAACTAAATGGAACCTGAGTCTGCCTCCACATTGTGAGTCATTGTGTGACAAACTGCAATCTAAGTAAATATTAAACAAACTTAAAGCTTAATTTATGAGTATATCTCTGATAATCACAGCAGTTGAGCTTCAGCCATACATGGCCTGCTAGGTAATCAGACCATACTCAAATATGGCAAAGGTGGAGCTACGGTCAATCAAGCCTTTTTTTTTTTTTTTTAACTCCTTACTTACATTTTGTGTCTACATATGCTGCCTGCCCACATTGCTGAGCAGAGCACTGTGAACCTCTTCTGGTTCTGAGGACTGCCAAATTTGCAAATCATTCTTTATTCAAACTGTTTAATTTAATTTGTCAAAGTTTTTCTTTACAAGTGGTTGAGCTGGGATTGCTCAGATTCAGTTCATTCTGATACAAGAAAAACATTAATAGTCCTGCATATCAAATTCTTCCTTCCCCCTCTTCTCCCTCATTCTCTTCTTCTTCCATTTCATCTTGGCTTCATTGTTACCATCAGCATCATTTCCTGGATGGAGATGTGCAACACCCCAATTGAAAAGAGACTTTCCAAATAGGCTACTACACTTTATGAATTCTATAACATGTTCTTCTTTATTATACCTGTAGGAAGACTTATATGCAGGTGAAAATTCTGAAAAGAATGCACTGTGTTACATTTGTCAACAACATGAACTTCTGGGGCTCTTGGTCAGTTGTCAAGTTAATCCTGGATGTCTTTGAGGCACTAATACAATGTATTTGCTCTTTTTATGATGGGCAGGAAATTTTATCAAGAGCCCAAATTACTGAAATCTGAATATAACATGGAGCTCCCTCCCCATTTTTCTACCTTGTTGGGAACAATCTATACCACTAGGGAATTTTACACACTTTGGTTGCCCCAAGCAGCAAATTCTTCTTCTACACTATTGAGCTGAATAATATTGGGAAGTTAAAGGACACTTCTCTTTATTTAGGTACTTTTGAGCTATGGAAACTAAAAATAGTGCCAGAAAAATTGAGTTCAAGCTTCTTCTTTGGGAGATGTGATAATCCTTTAATAATGAACCCTAGATATGGCTTCCATTAGCCTCCTGTTATCTAGTATTCAATTAACCAAAAATAGGTATTATCTGCTATTTTTCTGAATCTCTGTTGGTATGTCATATCAAGAAATTGTCATAATTTCATCCTGCCAAATCATTTGAATCATCAATGGTTAAATTATTTCATACAGCTGATACTTTAAAAATCCATTCTTTTTATACATGCTAAATCTCAAAGAACAAGAATTACTATTTAATCTGGACACCTTATTCTCTAATTGTATTAAATGACTGCCACAAGAGAACCTGCTGTCAAAATTGGCTTGAATTCAAATCCACGCTCTGTTACATACTAAAGGTAGTATCTTAGACAAGCTGCTTATTCTGTCTAGGCTATTAATTCTAAAAAATTAGTGACAAGTATTAAGTTAAGGTCAACTACATGTCTACACTATTATTAGCACATACTAGGTGCTCAACAATTATTTATTGAATTAATACCTACAAATTCTCATATAATTTTCAGAATGCAAATAGTCTTAATTTTAAAGAGGGAAATATGTAAAAACATTAAATCACTAACAGCCTGCATGAAGAAAACATTTTTCCTGGTTTTCAGGGAAAAAAATTTTTTCATCTAAAATATAACAAAATTCATAGACTATTGCTTGACTATTTTATAGGATAGGTGCTCTAAAAATAAAAAAGTTCTTATCACATATTTTACCTGCTATGTTGCTTCTGTTTCTGCTCAGAGATACAATCACTGGATTTAAAGAGGAGACATATGTAAATGCTCTGGGAAGACTTGTGGAATGGCCCCCACTGATAACAGTCACATTCACAATGAATCCATCTTTCCCCTGTAAAATGAGTTTTAAAATTTAATCTCAGTTTGATTTGAGGGAAAAGAAGAAATCCATATAAAATTAGTTTAAAAGATTAATAATGTCAATAAAAGGGTATATTTAATTCTTTCTCTGTAACACATATATATTCAAAATAACAAGTATATAGATTAGGCAACTGCAGTGTTGAACAGATGCAGATGACTCTGCTCTAAAAGGTAAATAAGAATGTTTGCAAATAACATACAAAAGGTTTTGGGGGAAAAAAGCAATTGGAAATAAATATCTATACCTAGCTAAACTATCAGTCAAGCATCTAAGTGCTTTTAGACACCTGTTAGTTACTCAGAAAATTTCTTGCCACAATGTCTTTCACAGCATTTTTCTTAAAGTTATGATCTCATAGATAAATATGACCAAAAAAGAAGGAGATAAAACTCCAACAAACAATGAATCTACCCATAAAAGCAAAGTTCTAGGATAAAACATGTAGAATAACTTAGAAAATAACCAACCAACACTGAAACAGAAAAATAAGAAAGCTTCCAGGAAAAAATAACTGGCATGATTTTTTTTTTTTTAAGATGGGGATTTCTATGGAAAGAGACTTGTTAAGGAAATAAAAATTTTAGGAATTTTAGAAAAAAACAGAGAGCTACAAAAGAAAGTATATTTTCTCTGGTTCTGCCAATATCATTTAAATAATTATAATTAAGTATGCATGTTACATTGGTTTACATGTAAAGCTACTCCAGTTCAAATTACGTTAAAGTTTTATTTCAAAAAAGGGAACTAGAAGAATTAGAATGCAATGACTTGTTTCCCTTTAGCCTTTGTAGATATGACTTAGATCAAAATTAAAAGTTTGGGTTTTTTTAATGTTTATCCACTTTTGCAAGGGAAATCAAAACATTGTAAATTTTATCCACTAAAATGGTCACTGTATATTAATTCCCGGGGTTAGCCAAAGTGCCAAAATTCAAACAATTGTACAGCATCAATAAGAATACAAATTGAAAAGGAATTTCAACCAACTGAATTCTAGTTATCAAAAGCTTTAGAATAGAGCTTGGCATGGAGGCACATGGCTGCAACTCAGGATCCCAGCAACTCACAAGTTTAAAGGAAGATCACAAGTTTAAAGCCAGCCTCAACAACTTAACAAGGCTCTAAGTAACTTAGTGAGACCCTGACTCAAAATAAAAAGTAAAAAGAGCTGAGGATGTTGCTCACTGGTTAAGCACCCCTGGGTTCAAATCGTAGCATTAAAAAATAAAACAAAATCTTTAAAATTTAGATTATCTTACCCTGAGGAAAAAAATGTGCTAAAAAATATAGTTTTTAAGATGATCAAAACCCTATGTAGGTAATTTAGAAATTATCTGCATGCCCAATAATAGGAAATAGTTAAGTAAATTAAAGTATAATTATATACTGGAATTGTATCTATTTTACATATGCAAGCCAGCTTTCTGTAATATTTAAGAAACTGGATAAGAAAATTGCAGGACCATCAAAAGGCTGAGACAGGAGGACTGCAAATTCAAAGTCAGTCTCAGCAACTTAGCGAGGCCTTGTCTCTAAATAAAAAATTAAAAAAGGCTAGGGATGTGGCTCAGTGGTTAAGCCTCTCTGGATTTAATCCCTTGTACAAAAAAAAATTGCAGGACCAGTGATCAAAGGATATTCTTAACCCTACCTTCCAGGAGATCTTTGTTCAGTATACAGCCACCTTTGTGGATCATGGGTGTACTAGGTTTGTTGATGACCCTAACATCAATTCCAACCACAGCTGTGAGTGATCAACTGCACCAGGGAAGAGTCCCAATTCAAGTCCCTTACAGAGTCATGAGGGAGCACTAACAGAATGCAAAAGGGAGCTTAGGGACTTGCTTTTAATGGAAAAGAAAGCAGAGGGAAGCTACTAGAAAGACATTTCATAGGAACCAGACATTCCATAAACTTGTAAGTTCCACCATTTAAATCCATGCCAGAAAACAAAACTGCTGGTGAAAATTAACCTGATTGTCATTGTCTTAAGAAAGAAGAGAGATTACAAGATATTTAAACTGTACAGACTACCACCATAATGTGTACTGCGTAAGAACGTGTTTATTCTGTGGCACTAATACTCACTGAATATGTGGACCAGAACTGTCTGGATTGCCTTACTTATTATGAGAGGAGCTAACTGATGTTAAATACAAGACCCACCGATAGGATCAGTTTCCTCATTCATAGCAAAATGGATTATAAATAATATAAGCACACGCCCATAATGAGAAGTTCACGCCAGTTAATTTAATTTTAAGAAGTTCTAAGCTAAAAATTTGTGTAAAAAAATGGTTACCCACCTAAAGAAAAGGAGATGTAAAAGGATTCTACTTACCCTGGGTGGAACTTTGCACTGAATTCTTCGAGAATTGCTTGTGATGACACTGATGTCACAAGACTGAGATCCAAATAACACCAGGCTAACACCTTCCAAACTAGAGCCTCGGATGGTCACCCAGAGCCCTCCTTTAAAAAAAAAAAAAGAAGAAAAACAGCATTTCCATATGGGATACATAAACATACAGGCAAGACAAAAATTAATTACCCATCAGAGAGAGAATAAAACTAAAATATGAAACTATTTAGTCGAAACAGAAAGCTATGCTCAAACTGATGAAGACTGAATTGAAATGATAAATTATCATACATAGAGAAATAGTGGCCAGAGGGCAGGAAGAAGTAGCAACGCATCCTGAAGACCTTTAAGAATAAAACGTAAGGATGTGCTATCGCCACAAGCTAGAGAAGTACAGTCTCTGAAACATCTTTCTGCCTAGATTCCCAAATACGAGTCTTGCCAACCCTGTAAAACTTGTTGTTTTCTTGAGAAACCAAGTGTAAGAAAGCATCATGGTTAAAAGAGCAGTGGGCCCAGAGTCAGGATCGCAGAATGTTCTGCCGCTTAATGCAGGTCATTTTTAACATTGTCCCTGAGCACCCTGGCTTTTACTTTCCTCGTCTTTAAACAATGGCATTAACCCTCAAAAATTTAATACCATGCATAGTAGGGTCTAATCACCATGATGCTATAGAAATGACTGCTGCCACCACCCACGGCCTTCAGGATTTCTCTGCCTCTACTGAAAAGCAGCCACAGAAACCCCGACCTCCTAACTGCAGGCATCAGCAAGAAGAGACAGTGCCAGGTCTACTGATATAGGGGGTACACTGTCTCGTTTGGAGACGCAGCCCTCGGTCTAGCTGATGAATAGAAAATCTACTTATTATTCAGAACGGAAATGATTCATGTCTGCCCCAGAAGATGATTCAAGCAAGCATTGAATGCCCCCAATAGATACTTGCACCCCTTGAGAGTAGGGAGGGGTGCAGGGGCCAGAGGCAAGTCAGGGACAGAAGGGGACTCACACAACCTGAAGAACCCCTTGGCAATGGTGTGATTGGGTAGAATGATATCCTGAAGTTAAACATAGAGCTTGCCCTGAAAAGTCAGAGCAAGAACACAGTACACACAATACACTTCTAAATTAGAGAATAAAACAGAAGAAAACAGCAACATACAGAGCAGCATGAAGACACAACACATGGAAACAAATTCTACGAGAAAAGAAATGTGAAAAATATGAAGAAAACAACGCTGCTGAAGAAATTAATAAATAAAAATAGATAAGAAACCTAAATTAAATGGATAAAGTGAATATTGCAATCTCTCTAAATTAAATAAAAGCACCAATGCAATTCCAAAAGAAAAATCTAATAGGATTTTTACTTAAATTAGACAATATACTTCCAAAGTTCAATGGAAAATAAACAAAAATAAGTTGAAACCAAAATTCAAAAGCAAAAAGAAAGAGGTCTTCTTCTAGGCATTAAAATGTCTTGAAAAAAATACAACTATAATCAAAATGTAATAATGGAATACCCTTACACAGATCAATGGAACAGAATAGGGAGTCCAGAAAGAAACTCAGACAAGTATGTGGCTATAGGATATGATATGACATTTTGCATACGTGAAAAACATACAGACATTTATTCACTAAATTGTAAAATGTGGATAACACTGAAAATATTAAATCTGAATTTGTACCTTACATCCTTCACAAAAATATATTTCAAATGTATTAGATAGTCAAACATATCAAAGAAAGCATAAAAATCTAGGAGGAAACAGCAGAATTTTAATTTTCATGTAATTTCAGAGACTGAAAGCCCATTCTAAGTATTTTACAAACTTCAAAGACATAAAAGGAAGATATGACTTATTACATAAAAATTAAAACTATTTAGCCAGGTGTGGTGTCTCAGGCCTGTAATCCCAACTACTGAGGAAGCTGAGGCAGGAGGATCATAACATAAAGACCAGCCTGTGGGACTGGAGCAGTGGCTGAGTGGAGCTTGCCTGGCATGCGTGAGGATCCAAGCACCATATACACAACTAAGTGTTAGAGCAACAAAGGCCACATGAAAAACTAAAGAAAATTGATTCTCTCTCTGTTTCTCTCACTGTCCCTCCCTCTATTTAAAAAAAAAAAAAAAAGACCAGCCTGGACAACTTAAGAAGATTCAGTCTCAAAATAAAATTTTTAAAAAGACTAGGACTGTACCATTGTGATAGAGTTCAATTCTTGTTATGTATAAATCTACATATCTATGTAGATACATACACACATACATACATACATATATACACATACATATATGTTTTAATTTAAAACATTTATGAATTACAAAAATTGAAAATAAAGAGATAAATAGAGCAGTGGCTCAGCAGTTAGGGCGCTTGCCTGGCATGCCCAAGGATGTGGATTTGAATCCCACGCCATGTTTGCAACTAAGTGTTAGAGCAACGAAAGCCACATGAAAAACTAAATAAAATGATTGTCTCTTTCTCTCTCTCTCACTTTCCCCCTGACTTAAGAAAGACAGAACAATAATCCAAGTGGAAAAAAACGAGTCAAGGAGATGAATAGACAGTTAATTAAAAAGAAGTTATAATGCTTTTTAAACACATTAAAAATATTCAATTTCTATTGCTCTTCTCCTATAAGATTGATAAAAACCAAAAAGGGTAGAAGCACACTGTTTTAGTAAGATGTGGTCACTAGGTATTCATAAAGAATAGCCACACAAAGAATAAATTATACAATCTATAAAGAGAATATTTTATATTTATCAAAAATTTTAATGTAGGAGCCGAAGCAGTGGCTCAGTGGTTACACTGCTTGCCTGGTATGTGCAAGTACACGGGTTCAAACCCCAGCACCCACATACACAACTAAGTGTTAGAGCAACAAAAGCCATGTGAAAAACTCAATAAAAATTGATTCTCTCTCTCTCTCTCTCTCTCTCTGTTCTTCTCTCTTAAAAGAAAAATTTAAATATATATAACCTTCTGATCCAGCAATTCTACTCCTAAATAGAAAAATTATACTAGCAATACATTCACACATCTGTGCAATGTAATAACTGCATATTCACACACAAAATAATGAAGTTGGACCCTGTTTGGAGTTGAATTGTGTCTCCCCAAAATTAAGTTGATGTCCTTGCACCCTGTACTGCAAATGGTAAGCTTATTTGGGACTGGAATCTTTGCAGATATAATCAGTTAAGGTCATATTAGAATAAAGTGGGCCCATAATCCAACATCCTTGGTGTCCCTACAGAAAGGGGAAATTTTGACACAGATGAGGCACAGGAAGAACACCACATAAAGATGAAGGTAGAGATCAGGATAATACTCTATCAACCATGGAATACCAGTCAACCACAGAAGCCAAGGGAGAGCACAGAACAGATTCTTTCTCAAGGGTTGATGTGCTCGGAACAAACTCTGCTGACACCTTGATCTCAGACTTCAGGCCCCGGAACCGAAACAATACCTTTCTGTTACTTAAGGCATCCAGTTCACAGTACTCAATTACAGTAGCCCTGAATTAGTAAACTAATTCAGACCCCAACTTCGCACTATATGCAAAACTTAGTACATGTGAAAGAGCTAAAAGTGTAAGAGCAAGCCTACGTCCAAAAGCTGAAATTATAAGAAGAAAATACAGGCATAAATCTTTGTAATGCTGGATTAGGCAGTGATTTCATAGACATGATGCCAAAACAAAGCTAACGACACAAATATAAACTGGACTTTCAACAAAATTAACTTTTGTAGAGCTGGAGATGTGGCTCTTTTGCTCAATATTTTTAAAAAAACATTTTTAAGTCAACTAGAAAGTGAAAATAACCCAGTTTTCAGAATCGCCAAAAGATTTGAGTAAGTATTTCTCCAAATAAGTTATGCAAAATACCAATAAGTACATGAAAAGATAATAAATATCATAAGTCAAACTGCAATGAGATACTACTTCATACTCATTAAGCAAACAAGTCAGGCCTAGTTGCACACACCTGTAATCCCAGCAACTCAGGAGGCTGAAACAGGAGGATCACAAGTTAAGGACAGCCTCACCAACTTAGGGAGATCCTGTCTCGCAATAAAAAATTTTTAAAAAGATTTGGGAATATTGCTCAGTGGTTAAGCACCCCTGGGTGCAATCCCAATACAAAAAAAAAAAAAAAGCAAAAACAGAAAATGGCAAGTATTGGTGAGGATGAGGAGCTGTAACCCTCTACTACTAGTGGGAATATAAAAATTTAAAATCATGCAGCCACATTGGAAACAGTTTGATATGTCAAGAAGTGAAACATAGTGTCACCGTATATCTCAGCAATTCCATTTCAAAATATACGCCCAAAAGAACTGAAAATATGCATCAAAAGAAGTCCTTTTGAGAGCAGCGTTATTCATAAGAGCCAAAAAGAATAAACAATCTAAATATGCACATCATAAGACAAATGGAGGGAAAAAATGTGTTATCTCCATACAATGGAATATTATTGAACCATGAAGTGGTGTGAAGTACTGATACAAGCTATAACAGAGGTGAACCTTAAAAACATTGCTAAGTAGAGAAAGCAGACACAAAAGACCACATATGGAATGATTCCATTTACACCAAATGTCCAAAATAGGAAAATTAGTGAAATACAAAATAATTAGTGGTTGCCAGGGACTAGAAAGAGGGAGGAATAGTGAATGACTATTAATGAGTTCAAGGTTTCTTTTGGGGGTGATGAAAATGTTCTTGAATTAGACATTAATGAGCTACAAAACATTGTGAATATACTGAAAACCACTGAATTGTACATTTTAAAAGGTGAATTTTAAAGTGATATTGGCCAAATTACATTGTTATGCTGTGTGCATGTACAAATATATAACAGCAAATCCCACTACTATGAATAACTCTAATGCACCAATAGAAAATGTCAAAAAAATGGTGACTTTTTTCCTGTGAGAATTATGTCTCTATTTTGTAAGTTCAAAGAAAGAACACTTGGAGTAAAAACAAGGTGGGGGAGTCACGAATCTACTTATTTCTAGGATGGGTAGCCCTGGTGCAAGCCAACATTCTCTCTTTCTGGATGATGCTAATAGCCTTGCAGGCTCATTTTTGACCTCCTTGCAGTATGTCCTCATGCAGCAGCCTGTTAGGTCCTGTCACTTTACTTAAGAGCCTCCATTGTCCCCTCTGTCATGCAGAATAAAAGCTAACATCCTTGCAAAACCCCATAGGCCATGCAGTCTGCACCTGGCCATCTCCTGCTCTCCCCTCACTCCACCTGGTCCGGACACAGCAACCTCCTCATTCTTGGAACAAGCCAAGCTCATTCTGACTCAGGCATCTTTGATGCTTCTTCTGCCTCAAGTTCTCTCCCCCCGAGATCTCCCCAGAACTCATTCCTTCACTTCATCCACATCTCCACTCTCCAGTGCCTTCCATGTCACTCCTCCAAGGCCAATGACATCCCGTCACACAAACCCTCCAGCACTCTTCAGCCCCTCCCTGTCTTGATTTTTCTCCTGCA
>PVKS010015857.1:0-45122 GCA_004027875.1 Aplodontia rufa
GTGTTATGTAGATTTCAGTACAGACAAAAGATAGGAACATTCTGTAGTCGATACATTCTGACCCACCCTGTTTGACCTTTTGTATAACAAAGCACGACCTAGCAGCCCCTCCTGAAGGAATTTATACAATAGTAACAAGATCGTTCCAGGGCAGCTGATGAAACAGAGAGGAGGTCAGACAAAGGTCAGACCCCAACAGACTATCTGCTGCTTCTGCATCATCAAGGTTGCCGGTCAGTAAAAAATATGTGTTGCTTCAATCTCTCTGACAATTCCCTCAGTATCTCTGAGGAAATTGACAAACTAAAAACCTTAGCTACTCATATCACCCAGGATACTGGCACTGAGAGCCTGTTTGGTTGGCTGACTTCATGGCTCCCTAACTTCTCCTGGCTCAAGGAGTTGTTTTTGGGAATCGTATTTGCCTTGGCCTGTGTTATTATTGTATGCATCGTTGGTTGATGTGTACTATACATCTCCCTGCACCCCTGGACACCCCGTGGCAAACGATGGACTGGTAGTCAATGACAGGTACGACTTGCACATGTGTTTATCAACCTAAGACAGGGCGCGAAGATATAGAGGTGTTGCTTTGCAACCCCGTGATGGGTAAGAAAACACATGATTGCAGGCAACCTAAGCCAGGCACAGTCCCCTTGTCTTTTATAAAATAAAAGGGAGAAATGTGGGGAGCTAACAGGCCTTGAGTAAAAGTACGTGCCTTGAGGCAGGTCAGTTCCTGGAAGGCAACTTAAAGGTCAATTGTCAGAGAGGATTGATTATCTTGTTTTTGTAGACTGACGGTCGCCTAAAACCAGGTGCACATTCCTTCAGGGTTGATACCCATCTCTCTTTGAATGGTCTCTTCGGGCCATTGATGGTGGTCTGGTAAATTGTAACTTGCTTGAAACCTTTGAAGTATATGGAAAGCTGTGGAATTTTGCCTATATAAAACTGCATTATTGTGGAATAAAAAAGAAGACTTCTTGAAGAAACTACGGTGGTCATTTGTTGCTTCGCTGGTCGAACGCGACAGTAAATGAATCAAAGAATTAAAAGAAGACTTAAGGAAGGAAAAACTTAGAGCAATTTCAGGAGCTGAGAGACCACTTTAATTAAGAGCTAGACATTCTGAAAAGGGATGTACTAGAGCTCTTAGAATTGAAAAACACATTTAATCAAATTAAAAACTCACTGGAAGATACTAATATCAGAGTAAACTCGGTAGAAAATAGAACGTCAACTCTTGAAGAACAAACATCAGACAACAAATACAGGCTGAGCAATGCTGAGTATAAGGAGGATAGACAAGAAAAGAAACTTACTGAGCATGATCAGAACTTCCAAGAAGAATGGGACAAGTTGAGAAGAAATGACATGAGAGTAACTGGGATTGGAGAAAACACAGAGCAACAAAGGAGCAACATTAAGAATCTTCTCAATGAGATTGCCATAAAAATGTCCCCCATATCAGAAGTGGTCCACAAATTAAAATTCAAGATGCCTAAAGGACACCAAACAGGCCTAACCAAAAAAGAAACTCACTGAGACACATCATATATAAAATGAATAACAAGAAAACAAGGAAAGAATTCTAAAAGCAGTAAGAGAAAACCTCCAAATTATATTCAGAGTCAGACCAATAAGTATTACTGTGGATTTTTAGCGTCAGACCATAAAAGGAGAGCATGGAATGATATTTTTCAAATATTGAAAGAAAACAATTTTCAGCCAATGTTACTTTACCCTGCAAAACTCAGCTTTAAATGTGATGGGGCAATAAAAAACTTTCATAAGTTCAATTTAGCAAGATACATGAACACAGAGCCAGCTCTACAGAGAATACTCAAAGATATACTTACTTCATACAGAGGAACAAGCAAACAACTCCTAAAGCCCATAAACAGAAGAAAGTCAATAATAACATAACTCACTAAAAGATATCCAATATGGCACAAAATACAGCAATGGTCACAATACCAGGGAACCAGAATCCCATATCTATTCTAACACTGAACTTGAACGGACTCAATGCACCAATCAAAAGACACAGATTAGCTGACAGGATCAAAAAACAAAATCCAACAATATGCTGCTTACAGGAGACACACTTCACAGCCAAAAACAGACACAGATTGAAGGTGAAAGGTTGGCAAAAAGCTTACCAGGCTTGTGCCCAAGAAAGCAAGCTGTTGTTGTAATCCTTATATCTGACACAGTTTATTTTGACCAAAAATTAGTTCAAAAGGATAAATAAGGTCATTACATCATAGTAAAAGGAACAATACATCAAGAAGACATAATGAGAGTTAATATATATGCCCCCAATCACAACCCTCCCAAATAAATGGAAAAAGAACTCAAGAACATTAAACCTCTCATGGATGTCAACACAATAATACTAGGGGATTTTTATACATCAATATCAACAATAGATAGATCATCAAAGAAAAAAAATCAATAAAGAGATCTTCAACCTAAACAACTCTATCAATCAATTGGACTTAACAGACATTTACAGAATATTCCATCCCAAATCGACTGAGTTTACCTTCTTCTTCGCAGCTCATGGATCCTTCCCCAATAGATCACATCCTAGTCCGCAAAGCTAATTTTGGCAAACAGAAAAGCTGATATAATCTCATGTATCCTGTCACATGACAATTATATGATCTTATCAATGAACAGCAAGAAAAACAGCATAAACTACAGAAATAATTGCAAATTGAATAATACCATCTTAAACGAAGTATGGGATAAAAGGTGAAATGACAAAAGAAATCAAGAAATTCTTGGAAACAAATGAGAATGATGAAACACATATCGAAATCTATGGGACAGTATGAAGGCATTCTTAAGAGGTAAATTCATAGCACTAACTGCCTTCATCAAAAATCAGGAAACAGCCCAAATAAATAGGCTTCAGCTCCAACTCAAATCCCTACATAAAGAGGAACAATATAATCCCAAACCTAATAGAAGAGAGCAAATAACTAAGATCAGAGCTGAAATCAATAAAATTGAGAACAAAAAAGCAATACAAAGTATCAACAAAACAAAGAGTAGGTTCTTTGTAAAAATAAATAAGACCAACAGACCCCTAGCCAACCTGACCAAAAGGAAGAATGAAGTGAATCATATCAACAAAATCAAAGATGAAAATGGAGGTGTCACCACGGACTCAACCAAAATCCAGAAGATTATCAGAACTTATTTTGAAAAGATATACTCTTCCAAGTTTGATAATCTGGAAGAAATGGACAAATACCTAGTCCCATAAAGCATTCCCAAATTAACACGGGAGGACACTGAAAATCTAAACCAACAAATCTCAGGTAGTGAAATTGAAACTGCAATCAAAGACCTTCCAAAAAAGAAAAGCCCAGGACCTGTTGGATTCTCAGCAAAGTTATACCAGACCTTTACAGAAGAATTAACACTGCTCCTTTGTAAGCTATTCCATGAAATTGAAAAGGTCAGAATCCTCCCAAATACTTTTTCTGAAGCAAATATAACCCTGATACCAAAACCCAACAAAGACACATCAAGAAAACTCCATACCAATTTGCATGATGAACATAGACACAAAAATCCATAATAGAATCCTAGCTATCCAAATCCAAAGAACACATCAAAAAGATAATACATCACAATCAAGTGGGCTTCAATCTGGGGATGCAAGGCTGGTTCAACATATGCCAATCAATAAATGTAATTCATCACTTAAGAAGAATTAAAGATAAAAGTCATATAATCATCTCAATTGATGCAGAAAAGGCCTTCAATAAAATTCAGCACCATTTATGCTCAAAACTCTGGAGAAGATAGGAATCAAAGAAAGATACTTTAATTTTGTAAGAGCCATTTATGACAAACTAATAGCCAACCTATGCTTAATGGAGAGAGACTGAAAGAAAACCCACTGAATTCAGAAACAAGACAAGGATGTCCACTCTCATCACTCTTATTCAATATAGTCCTTGAAACCCTAGTCAGAGCTAACAGACAAGAGAAGGAAATAAAAGGAATTCGAATAAGAAAAGGAGAAGTCAAGCGATCTCTATTTGTTGATGACATGATCCTACACCTAGCAGACCCAAAAAGCTCATTCAGAAGACTTCTTGAGCTTATATACGAATTCAGTAAAGTGTCTGGTTATAAGATTAGCACTCATAAATTAATATCTTTCCTATACTCCAGGAACAATTCTGCTGAAGAAAAAAATTATGAAATCCATCCTATTCACAATAACCTGAAAAAGAATAAAATACTTGGCCATAAATCTAACAAAGGACATAAAGAATCTCTACAACGAAAACTACTGAATGTTAAAAAAAAGAAATTGCAGAAGACCGGAGTAGATGGGAAAACATTCCATGTTCTTGGTTAGGCAGAATAAACATAATTGAAATGGCCATTCTACCAAAAGCCCTATAGAGATTCAATGCAATTCACATCAAGATATCAATGACATTCTTCAGGAATATAGAAAAAGTAATTCTCAAATTCATTTGGAATAACATGAGACTCAAAATAGCCAACACATCACTAAGCAAGAAAGAGGAACCAGCATGTGTCACAATACCTGACCTGAAATTATTCTATAGGGCTGTAGTACCTAAAACAACATGGTATTGGTATCAAAACAGACATGAAGACCAATGGAACAGACTAGAAGACACTAAGACAAACCCAGAAATCTTTAACCATCTGATATTTGACAAAAGTAACAAAAATATAGTGTGGAGGAAAGACAGCCTGTTCAACAAATGGTGCTGGACGAACTGGACAGCCATATGTAGACAACTGAAATTATATCCTTATCTCTCATCCTGCACAAGAATCAAATTGAAATGGATCAAATAGAAATTAAACTAGCAACTATACAATTGCTGGAAGAAAAAGTAGGATTAACACTCCTACGTTGGTGTCAGCACCACTTTCCTTTAAAACAACTCCCATGGTGCAAGAATTAAAGCCAAAAATTAATGAATGGAATGCCATTAAACTGAAAAGCTTCTGCACAGCTAAAGAATTAGTCAAGAGTGTCAAGAGAGAATCTACAGAATTGGAGAAAATCTTTGCCTGCTATACTTCCAACAGAGGGCTAATATCCAGAATAGACAAAGAACTCAAAAAACTAAACACCAAAACCACAAATAATCCAATCAATTGGCTAGAGAACTAAATAGAAACTTCTCAATGGAGGAAGTCTAAAAAACCCATAAATACATACGAAAATGTTCTACATCACTAGCAATCAGAGAAATGTAAATCAAAACTTACTGAGGTTCTACCTCACTCCTGTCACGGTGGCAAAAATGAAGATTGTTCATATTGAACATTCACAGTTACTAGAGGGATTGTGTGAATAAAGAAACACCATTACACTGTTAGTGGGACTGCAAGCTCATAGAGCCACTCTAGAAAGCAGTGTGGAGACTCCTCAAAAAAACTGGAGTTGGAACCACTTTATGACCCAGCTCCTGGGTATTTTCCCAAAAAAGCTAGAATAGGCATACTGCAGAGACACAGCTACATCAATGGTTATAGCAGCTCAATTTACTATATAGCTAAACTGGAAGTAAACCAGACCCCCTTGCTGGACGAGTGGATCAAAACTGTGATATATATATATATACATACATACATATATATGTATGTATGTATATATATATATATATCACATATATATATATGTATGTATGTATGTATATATATATTCTGCTATGAGAGAGAAAGATATCGTGGCATTTGCAACCAAATGGATGGAGATGGAAAAAATTATGCTGAATGAAATATCCAAACTCAGAAATTTAAAGGCTGAATGATTTCTCTCATATGTGGAAGCTAGAGTAAAATCTAAGACAGATTGAAAGCTATCTAACATCTAAAACAAACTCAATATAGATGAATTTTTCCATAAGCAGGAGGAGCCATAACTATGAAGCTCGGGGGAGAAAGAAGGGGAAAAAGTGAAGTGAAGGAGGGATTAGGGGGATTATCAATGCAACTGGAGGGAGGAATTGGGGGGTTATTAATGCTACTGGGAACCCTCAACTCCCATGAGAAGCCCAACACACATAAGCCATCAAAAAAGATTGGAAAATTCAAAAATTAATACACATGCTTAGGTTTGGTTCTCTCTATACCATGGGGGTAAAGTAGGGGAGACATAAGAGCAGGGAATGGTCAAAGGGGGTGACCCTGGACTATGATCAGCCTTAACTTACTTTTTCAATATCCATATATGCATGAATATGTAACATTGATTCCCTCCAATATGTAAGACTATCAAATTAAAAAATAAAAAATATCAGTGTGAAAGAAACTCTTACCAAGAGGCCAGAAAATTTGTTATCTAATGCTCAGAGATAGCATAAATGAGCCATCTAAAGATGACTAAAGATTATTGCTTATGCTGACCTCAAGAAAATTATTAACTTAAACTTAATCCCAAAATCATTTGGACAGTTTAAATACATATTTATTTAAGCATTAAAACATTTATTGAAGTACATGAGCCCTAGCCTTAGGAAAATATTCATATTTACTGGCATGAATTCAGACCTTAAGGAGAAATGAAATCAAAGCTAAATGATAACATTTAAATGAGGAGAAAAAGCACATTCCGTTGCCTGTTTGCATTTGATAGGTTTCCATGAGAATTTGTGTTTGTGTATTAATCTGAATTAATATGGTCCCTAACTAATATAATAAAATAAGGGAAAGGGGTCCCAAGAGAATTTGGTAATGCACTAAAATTTAATGGTGTAGGACAACATATAGCATTAAAGCCATGTTTCTCAACCATGGTTGCACATTAGAATCCTCTGGAGTGTTTTGAAAGTATATAAATGCCTGAGGTCCAACCTCTGTGAATGTCATTTAATTAGTCTCACATGTGGATAAAGGAATTAAAAAGTATTTATACTTTTTGAAGCTCTCCAGATGATTCTAATGAGTATACGCTTTGACAAGCATGGGGTGACTGTTCTACTGAGTCCAATGCTCGAGTTTGAATTAAGATTGTTTTTCACTTACAGTGTGCACTTGAGCAAATTACTTAATCAAGCCAAGATTTAGTTTCATTGTGATATAATTTACTATTCACTGCCTGGCATAAGGTTGATGCTTTGTAATGTTATTTATAAAATATTTTCCTGAAATTTTTAAATAGATGATTCTTTACTATGCCTTGACCATGTATGTGTAGAGACATATATGTATATATGTATATATGTGTATGTATTCCCCATGCTGAGTTCCATGGGACATGCTCATTCAGGAAGGGCAGCATTAGGGACTGTGGTCTTCATCTTTAGTGGTGTTTATTTGTGCAAATTTAGGACTATGTTTGGTAAATTAGGTGTTTTGCAACAGTTTTATTCTACTCCACAGAGGCCCTACTTCCTACGATTTATTTTATATTTAGTAGAATTCATGATGGAAAACAAAGCCAGTACCAGCACTGAGTGCAAAACATTTAACAAATGCTAAATAGTACTAAATATTATTTAAAAGATACTGAGATTCTCTTTTCAAACCAAGTCACTGAAATCTTACAAGAGATCTCAGTTAAAACCAAGCACATTTTGGGTGTTGAATAGCCACATATACCTGGTGAGCTGGACAATGTGGAGCTGTTGCTTGAAAACAAACGTATGAACTTGCAGGTGGATACACCGTTTAATTACTAGATGATATTAAATAAGTTTATTAACATTTAGTGTCCTATGTGTAAAATGACGGTCACAGGGAATAATCTAAGTAAATTCCTTAAAACAGTATCTATAATAATCTTTCAGTAAATGTTAACTATAAATAGGTACTTCTTTATTGTCATAATTCTCTTTGTCACTTAGGCAGGGCAGTGCAATTGTGAGTGCAGAGTCAGGTTTCACCTCTCTGAAATCTTTCCTCTACAGACACCAACAGGGAGTGTTCAAATGAATGTGAACAACAAATATGAAATATTTATTACTTACCATTAAAAAGAAGTTCTAATTCCAAGAGCAGTTCCCCTTGCTGTGACTTCTGAAACACCTGGGAGACATTCTGTGATGAAGCAATGTAAGTTTTCATAGCAGATTCTTGATCCTATGGTACACAACAGCATCAAAATGCAGAGTAACCTATGCTAAAAAGGCACAAATTATGTTGATTCTGGTAGTTCTCCAACACATTTGACTATAAAACCCTTTATTTTGGGAAACATCTATTAAATTTGTATGAGAGCAGTGTTCTACAGAATATGTCTTGGGAAAGATACTTAAAAAGATCTATTCTAGTGGCTGATTTCTGTAATAAAGCAGAGCTGTGATTCTGTTCAGGTTCAACAATGATGGTGCTTTAAACAAGCAGGCCTGGCATAGCTGCCTAACAGCAAAATCGTAGCGAATTCTGGAACTGTTAACCCAACTTCGTCTCTGCAGCCATCTCTGCAGCCTCATTGCACTGATTATTTTTAATGCTGAACATGATAAGGACTAGTGCTTCATATTTCAGAGACCAATGTGTCACCACATTGTTATACAGCCAATCAACTGTTACACAGATCATTACTTCATATCAACATGTTTAGGGTTAAGTCATTTCATTTTTTATTTTCCTCTTACATTTCTTTTAGAAATGTTTAAATAATTCAAAATCATGTGTAGAAATAGGTTAATGAAAATTTTAATTAAGTTAGATCCCTGAGCTTAGATATTCAGCATTCTAACTCATTTTAATTAATATATGAATAAAATACTAGAAATCTTATTTTTTATGAATATATTCCAATAAAAATCATTTCAGGCTTGATTTTTTTTAATCTTGAGAGAGGTTTTTCTATCTGTTAAATGGATATGAATACTATGGAATATATCTATTAAGTATATTCTTTCCAACGTACTTGAAGATTTTCCCGTTTTCAAATCTATCATGAAATTTATGCTAATTATGAATAGTAAACCTTAAACCAATACAGGTAAATAACCTTAATTTCTGGATACATGAGGTTGAATAATACCTCACACACGTATAGACTGACAAGTAATTTAACCTTTCTAGAGCCAGAGTTCTTTCATCTGTAAAACAAGATAAATGAGTTATCTATTTTGAAGACATACTGTGTTAGCCAGGTTTGTGTTACTAACTAACCCAGTTTCTGATGAGAACAATTTCTAGGAGTAAACATTTACTTTGGCTCACAGTTTCAGAGGTTCAATCCATGGTCAATGACTCCATTTCTTCGGGATTAAGGTAAGGTGGAATATCTCTGCAGAGGAGCGCTCTTCTGCTCATGGTAGCCAGGAAGCAGGGAAGGAGGGGCAAGGAGCTACAGAGAAGATGTACCCTTCCAGGGCACACCCCCAGTGACCCATCTCCTCCTGTCATGACCTACCCACTTACAGTTACCACCCAGTTAGTGCATTCAAACTAGAATGAACTAGGTTAGAGCTCTCATAATCTGATCACTTCACTTCAGAATATTCCTGAATTAACATGGGAGCTTTTGGGGGACACCTATTATCCAAACTATAACACCTATTATAATGAATAAATGAGAAAAGCCATGTATATATACATTGGGCATGTGAAGGACAGACTTTTAAGTAGCCCCACAAACCCCAGGGTCACCCTGGCATGTGTGAGATACTCCCTTTAAGTATATAAGAGACCTGTAAGCTGCTTCTGGCCAACAGAATACAGCAAAAGCGATGAGCTGTACGTATTGCCTGTATACTATTGCATTACTTAGGGTGTAGCATCATTCTTGAGAACATTCTCTCTCTCTCTCTCCTGCTGGCTTTGAGGGGTAAGGGAAGAGTGGGTAGGGAAGGCCTACACAGCAAAGATCTGAAGGTGGCCTCTGGAAAACAGCCAGCAAGAATCTCCAGTCTCCATTTGGTAGCTTGTTAGGAAGCGGTTGAGACCAACAACCATGTGAGCTAGGAAGCAATCCTTCCCCGGTTGATCAGATGAGACCACAGCCCTGTCTGTGATCGTGGTTGGAGCTTTCAGAAACCCTGCAGCAAAAAATCAAATTAAGGGGTTGGGGATTTAGCTCAGTGGCAGAGCACAAGGCCCCGCGTTCGGTCCTCAGCCCTTTAAAAAAAAAAATCAAATTAAGTTGTGCTCAGACTCTGGCTTTTAAAAACTGTTAAAATACATGTTTGCCCTTGTAAGTTGCGGTCTGTGGTAATGCTGTTATGCAGTTACAGAATTATTAGTGTATAACATAGAGTCCATGTTCAAATATATTATCATCACTATTATGATTATCACTGCAAATTATTGAATGTTAATTAACAAAATTTTATTTTGAATATTCAGCAGACAAGATTGTGTTTCTTGTTCTGACCAACACTTTTGAAGTTGTGGTTTCTGTATTCTAAATTTTCTATTTGTTTTCATGAACAGATGTGCTATTTACTCACCTACTTTCCTTTTTCCTCCAAATTATTTTCACAACTGAAATGTTGGGAGGAGATAATTGCCAGTGAGGATTTTTCTTCCCTTTCACATTTTATGTTGCAATCCAAATACTTTTGATTAGAGGAAACAAAATCCATATAACACCTTCAGGTGTACAGTATCCTCTCAATGAATGCTTCATCCAGAATGTGAAGAGAGAGAAAATTATAATAAGGAAATTTAAGCAGGAAAAGGAGAATTTTTTAGGTAGAACCTCTCTTAAAAAACATACACACAATATTTTTTCAGTTCTGAGTATCAAACCCAGAGCCTTGTACATTATAAGCAAGTACTCTACCATGGATCTACCTCTACAGCCCCCCACAAAAGACAAATTTTAAGTGGAGTTAAGCATTTGTTCAAAATACATTATCAGGGGCTGGAGTGGTTACTCAGTGGTTACAATGCTCTCCTGGCATGTGCAAGAACACAGGTTCGAACCCCAGCACCACATATACAATGATGTGTCTGAGCAATGAAAGGCATATGAAAAACTAAATAATGATTTTCTCTCTCTCTCTCTCTCTTTAAAAAATACAAATCATCAATTGTAAGGACACAACTCAATGAATTATCACTAAGTGAATATGCTCATGCAACCACCATCTTGTTTACATGTATAACTTTTACTAGAATCACTCAAATTCTCTTTGTATCCTTGAATTTAGCCGTTATCCTAATTAGTAATAATTTTTCACTTTAGAAAATAAAAACCCTGACTCATTTTCTCTCCCCTTTATTCCAAAAGGAACTGGAAGAAGTATGATAAAATTTCCATTGAGATTTGAATTTTCAAGTGCAACTTTTTCCTCTTAGTCTTGTCAAATTCTGCATTATAGTTTAAAGTCAATTATTAGGTACATACATATTAGAAGTTAAGTTTAAGACCTTACATTATTCTGAACTGTCTCTGATATTCTTTTTTGACATTGGAATTTACATTTTCCAATTGGAAATTAATAATCAAAGTTTACAATTTTAAAGAAAACTTAGGATGTTATTAATTTTCTCCAAAGACATTTACATTTTTACATTGAATAGACTTTAACTGTAAGCCCTTTTACTTGATGTTTAAATATACTCTATCATGGAATGCAATAACTACCCACTAATGATGAAAAGAATAAAATCTGAAGAACATAAAAAAGATTTCTCTCATTACTTGAAAATCTTACATGTACTCTAAAACAAGGTTTGCAGATCATGAAACACTGCATAGTTTTAGTCTTCACTAAAAGTGACACAAAATTTAAGTAGCTAGAAGTGGCACATTTGAAGTGTTTGCCTTCCATCACAGTAAGTCTGAATTTGAAAAAAATATAATAAATCTAAACTACTTCCATAGCCACAAAGACAGAACCCTTGAAGTCTTCAGTTCCTAAAGACTATGAAAAGGGTATTTGGATTTGAGGACCAGTGTGTCTTTGCTCATGGGACTCAACAAATCCCACTCTCACAATTCTTCATCGAATGACTATGCCCACTGCACCTGCATTTTCTGCAAAGCCTCAAGACTGAGGGATTAAAGGCTCGTATTGTTGTTGATTCTGCTTGAGCAAGTAGTATGGATGGAAAAGGTAGAATTTTACAGTGAACATACCTTGAGATAAGAACATATGAACTGATGGGAAAAGAACGCGAATTTAAGGTAGAGGTGTCAGGAAAAGAATTTAAAAGGTGGTCATGAGGTCCACCCTACTTTGAAAGGACAAAAGACTTCAGGTGATTTCCTTAAGTAGACGTAAGAAAAAGCAAAAGTAAATTATAATCTTAATTTTTTTTCCTTCTATTGTAATTCCTTTTCAATTTTTCTTTCAACTTTCCACGAATCATATTTGTCTTTCTCTGCACAGACCAGGTACAGTTTTTCAAAGATTAGAAAAAACTACTGTGAGAGAAAGAAAAAGAATGAGTAACCTCTTTCATGGCTTTCTAGGTGCTAGGGTTGGACACCCTGGTCCATCAGGTTGTCTACATTTGAGAAACATTAGATAACAACCTAAAAGTATCACTTTGGTTTAGATCTGGAAAGTCCCCCAAAGTCCCACATGCTTAAGACTGGTTTCCCAACATGGTGCTATTTGGAGATGGTAGAATCTTTAAGAATTGGGGTGCAATGGAGGTTTCTAGGTCATTGGGGGTGTGCTCTTGACGGTGATTGTGGGATGCCAATCAGTCTCTTCTCTCTGTTTCCTGGCCACTATGAGGTGAGCAGCTTCTTCCACCATACACTGTCCCCACCTCCTATAATGTTCTTCCTTGCCATAGACACAAAAGCAACAAGGCCTAACCAACCATGGTCTGAAACCTCAGAAACCATGGGCCAAGAAACATTTCCTCCTTATCAGTTGAACTAATACTGTGTTTCTCAAATCCAAGGTCATATATGTGTATATATATTCATATTCATATATATATGTATATATACACACACACATATAGATAGATATAGATACAGATATATAGATAGATTGATAGATAGATGACAGATAGATATGGCTTAACATGTTGTTATTCAGGTTTGATACTAAGGCAGAATTAAAAAATTAAAATCAATAATCTTTGAAAATGTTTAAAGAATAACATGCATAAAGGGTACCAAATAAAAAAAAGAAAACAAAGAACACTCTGAATTCCAATATTTGCAATGTTCACCCTAAACAGCATTTTTCTAATTGAATTGGAAATCAGTATCATAAGGCAAATGCTGAACTGATCTGCAATACGCTAACAATTGATTTTTTTCTACTCCTTTCATTGTGTGATTAATTTATTTGTTCTCAGAAAAAAATGTGATTTAGCTCAAGGATGCTGAACAGCATATGTATGCGCACACACATAGCAACAGCATTATAAACCTTGGTTGGTTCAGTCTGTAAAGATATGCCAAGTGCTTCTAACCCTAATTTATTGAAGCAAAAAGCAAACCATAGCAATGTCAGGGAACCATATGAAATTGCATCTCAGAATAGTTCTCCAATTCATGAGTTTTATGGATTCTGTACACATTTTAGGGGGAAAGTGTTTTTTAAAATTATTAGATTATTAAATGGGAGAGATTGTATTCAAACATAGTTCCATGAAAAACCATTAGTCAGATGTGGACAAAATAGGCTTTACTCTAGAAATAAAGTCTGTTCTGCTATAATATATGTTTTTAAAATGCCACTTTGGTCCTATGCAACAGATATAGTAGAAAGCAAGTAGAGCATGGTACTATTTTGTGTTTACTAATGCACAGTATCGTCCACTACTAAACACAGAGCACTGCACCCACTGTGGATAGGGAGCCACATTCTATTAGAAGAACAGGAGAAAGGGTATCAAGCAGACACAAATGTCAACAACTGTAGTCACCATAGCCTGAGTACATGTCCTAACCCAGAGTCAGAACTAAATTTCATTTTATCCCTCTAACTATCTTGGAATAGAGTCAAAAAAGTGATCTCATTCATGAATCCAGTCCCTTCCCCTAAACTTACACCAGCTCAGCTAGATCTATGTTGGGCTTTTCTACTTACATGTTTGGACTAATTGATGTTTGCTAAAGGAATCAGTAGAATTAGGGAACTGTACTTTTCTTTGAAATCATCTTGTCTTCTAAACAGAAGACAAGGTGTTTTCCTATACTGCACCTGTAAACACTTGACCTCATTCACCTCTATACTTTCCTATTCTTTTCATAATTTAAAATCTCAACCAGTAATTATGAATCTCTCAATCAATTCAAAACATTTAAAATTGTAAATTTCCAAACAATTAAGTACACTACATGTTAAGGAAAATAGCAGGGTCTCATTGGCTTGTAGAACTTGTCTTACTAGAGAAAAGATCATAAAGTGCTATAACTAAGAATTTAGCAAAAAAAAGAGAGAGAGAGAAATCTTCATTTTTTTCAGCATTTAAGGGCCAGTAGTTTCAATTTGCTGAGACATACAACAACTTTGGGGAAAAAGAACTCACATCTTCTATGAGTATTTCACATGGAATAAATTTATAAGTAAAGTGGCATATGAACATTATATCAGAACGGAATAAATTAAATGATTATTTAATGGTGTCAGGCCATGGTGACTAGATACAACTGTCTCCATAGAGAACTACATAGCTCTGAAATCAGAGGATTGTCTTTGGGTCAGAGAATCTATCGTCCAGGATGTTCTTAGATGGGCAACAGTAAGTGATCATGTTCAGAGAAAATATGTGCCTTTCCCAAGATGACCCAAATAGTACTAAAGCCTAAGCCTTGTTTTAATGCTCTTTCCAACATGCCATGCTGTTTGGTGCTCTTTCTAATATACCATGGAGGGGTGGAAACCTTGGACCTTGATTTATAGAGGTGGACTCTGAAAGGTAAGGTTGGCCCCCCTCAAACAACATCATTAGGTAAGTGTTATGGGTTGAATTATGCCTAACCCCAAAATGGTATGTTTTAAAATCCTGATCCTCTGCCCCTGTGGATGTGAACTTATTTGGAAAGAGGGTCTTTGTAGAAGTAATCAAGTTAAGAGAGGGACTAATCCAATATGATGGATATCTTTATAAGAAGAAAAGACAGAAATGTAGAGAGCAGATTGCCATGTGATGGTAGAGACAGAGATTGGAGTGATATACCTATAGGTCAAGGTATGCCAAGAATTGCTAGCAAAAATCAGTCTAAGAAGATGCAATAAAGGGTATCCTACATATTTCAGAGGGAGCAGAGCCCTATCAGCAACTTGACTTCAAAATTCTAGCTTCCAGAATTATAAGATAGTAAATGAGTTGTAGTACAGTGTCTTGGAAACCCTGAGAAACTGATATAGCAGGTGTTTTTATGTTCAAGCAACACTGTACCAGGGCCTGGCACCAGAAGACTGTGGCAGACACTGCCAGCTACCTAGCCAAAAATCTATCACTCTTCTTCCCCATTGAGAAGCCCTGATTTTGTTCAGATGTTGAACACTTATTTACTCTATGTGTGCCTGGCTGCACACTGAGAACCAAATATCAATTAACAGATTTTTCAGGACCATCCCATCTCCGTATCTATGATTTTATTTTTTGAACACTCTTTTTATTTGCTGTTAGAGCACTTAATATCTATGCAGCTGCTTCCACTGGTTTCCCTTGTTATTTATGCATTCCAACCAGGCCACAGCTATGAAGGGAAAAACCAAAAAGAATCACAGAGACTCAGCCTAGATACCTGGCAGCAGCAGCCTACTAACCACCAATCCTGTGGCTTCTTACATGCAACAAGGTAAATGTCTTCATTTACTTGGATTTTCTGTTTTTTATTCTTGAAAGCATCCTAATGGATACAAATTTGAGGGCAACAGAAGGCCGTAGATTGACCCTGTCCTCATTCCACGGTCCACAGGCAGACTGGACCTGGTACCCTCTCTCTGTTAAGTTCTGCATCACAGAGGCTGGCTGTTTCTGCTAGAGGATGCCAATTGGATCAAATAAGTCAGCAGAGTATTCTGCATTACACATACTCATTTTATACAAAGTGTGTTTGGCAAACACCTTTACATTATTTAGGAAAGGAAGCAACATAGATTTGAATAATACATTTTGTAGCGTAAATAGAACCACAATATTTAATCATTTCACTTATTTTTAGTTCTAGAAGTCGACTTTGTAAATTAGGATGACTTTTTATAATTATCATCTTTATGTTCTTCAACCACCTTTACATTTCCCCTTGTGGTTCAAGATCTAAATATTATAATACCACAGAATCTCAGATTTGAGAAGGATCAAGAATTCATTTGCCCCCACTATTCACCTGATATCCATGGTTACTCTATTGGCATCCACTATGCTCAGGCAATAGCTCTGATCAGCTGAAGTTCCCTACTACCAATTCCGTAACCACCTGTGATGGTGCTGTGTGAGTTTAAGATACAAAAACTGGTTATTCTCAAGCCACTGTCATTGAAACTCTTCCCATTACTTCTACCCAGTTCTCCTTTCTTTCCTTCCATCCAGAAGAAGTTTTATCTGTTATGAGAATTTATGTCTTTTTATCATGTATTTTAACCAGTGTATTATTGTTCACAGAATTATGTTCATTGCTTATAGGACTTCAATTTTGATACTCAAGACCCAGGAAAAAGTATTTTTTTTCTCTTCTCCATGATTATTTCTGCTAGAAACGAATACAGTATGAACTAATTGATCGAAGGGAGACAGTGTCCCTAAAAAAAAAGGAAGTTAGCAGGTGGAAAATACATACCAAATACTTCAGAATATTATAATGATGTTTGCCTTTTGTAACTAATAATACTATAGACAACAGAACCAAAAAACAGATTTTTTTATATACTGCCAGAAACCAGAAATTTTCCTTAAAGTAATTCCTGAAGTTTCAGCTAAAGTTTTGATGTTTGAAACATTATTTTCATAGTTAAAAATCTCTCTTTGTACATTTGATCAAATGACCTTAATTCTACTTGATGGAGTTACAGAAGAATAATCCTTCTTCCACATATTATCTCTTACTATGTGATCATTATTTTACTCTGATAAAAGTTCACTAATCTCTGACAACTCTCATTTTTTCCTATTATTTACTTTAAAAATAATTTAAAATTACATAAAGCATATATCAATAATAACAAAATAAGTGATAATTTATGATAATATAAAATTAATAATAAAATATCCATAATAGCTGGGTACAGTAGCACATGCCTATAATACCAGAGACTCAAGAGGCTGAGGCAGGAGAATTGCAAATTCAAGGCCTTTTGAAACCCTGTAAGACTTATTTCAAAATAAAAACTAAAAAGGGCCAGGAAAGTGGCTCAGTGGTAATCTACTCCTAGGCTCAGTACCCAGTACCAAAAAAATAAAATCATGGACCACTTTTTTCTTTTTCTCCGTTTTATTGTGGTATAATTGAAAAATAAAAAACACATATATTTAAGATGTAAGATGTACAATTTGATGTTTATACACACACATAGTGAAATAAAATCACCACATTCAAGCTAATTAGCAACCCTATCATCTTACATATTTACCATTTTCTTTACTTTTTTTATTCCTTAAACATGGTCTTACAATTAATTATGAGGGAATCATCATCAAACAATCACAAACAAATGAATAATGACAGAACAAGCCAAGGCTGATGCCATTCCACGGTTCCCCATGGTTCCATGTTTCCCCCTACTTACACCCCATGTTAATGGGACTTCTCAGGGAAGTTGAAGGTTTCCCTCTGATTAGATTCCTCCATACTCCCTCCCTCCAGTCTCCTTGATATCCTTCCTATTCCCTTCCCATCTCCCTGTCCCCCTCCCTACATCCCCCAGCATCCTAGGCAAGGTTCCCCTTGATCTTGAAAAAAATTAATACATGTTGAGGTAATTATTAGGTTAGCCATCTATCATACTATTTCCAATTGTATTCTAGCTTCCACAAATGAGAGAAAACATTCAGCCCTTGAGTCTCTGAGTTTGGAAAATTTCACTTAGCATAATTGTTTCCATCTCCATCAATTTGGCTGCAAATGTCATAATATCGTTTTCTCTAATAGCCGAGTAGTATTCCATTGAATATATGTACCAAAGTTTTTGAATCCACTTATCAAGTGAGGGGCATCTGGTTTGGTTCCATAATTTAGCTATAGTAAATTGATGAAGCTATAAACATTGATGAAGCTGTATCTCTATAATATGCCAATACTATCTCTTTTGGGAAGATACCCAGGATTCGGATGGCTGGGTCATAAGGCAGTTTCAGCCCTAATTTTTTGAGGAATCTCCACACTGCTTTCCAGAGTTACTGTACCAGTTTGCAGTCCCACCAGCAACGTAACAGTGTTCCTCTTTTCCCACAGCCCCTCCAGCATCTGTCATTGTTTGTATTCTTCATTTTTGGCACTCTGACTAGAGTGAGGTGGAATCTCAGAGAAGTTTTGATTTGCATTTCTCTTATTGCTAGCGATGTACAGCATTTTCTCATATGTTTATGGGCTTTTTGGACTTCCTCCATTGAGAAGTTTCCTTTTTAGTTCCAAAGCCCATTATTAATTGGATTATTTGTGATTTTGTTATTCAGTTTTTTGAGTTCTTTGTATATTCTGGATATTAGCCCTCTGTCCAAGGTGTAGCAGGCAAAGATTTTCTCCCTTTCTGTAGGTTCCCTCTTGACACTCTTGACTAAATCCTTGGCTAGGCAAAAGCTTTTAGGTCTAATTACATCCCATTCATTTATTCTTGACTCTAATGCTTGTGCCATGGGAGGCTTCAAGAAACATAAACATACACTGCCACATATAATAGTCAGAATTCAAAACTGGACCCCCAAAATTTCTTCCTCCAAATCTCCAGGATTGTGTATATAATAAAACACTGTGTTCCTGTGATTGTTAGTTTGTACCAAAAGGGATTTTGCGGATGTAATTAAAGTTAATAATCTCTCTCCACAAAGGAGGATTATGCAGATGTAGCCATTGTGATTGTCTGAGCTTTTAAAAGCAAAGAGTTTTCTCCAGCTGGTAGAAAGTAGAAACTCACAGATACCCGAAAGAAAAGACTTTGTCATTCCATCACAGACTTGAGAGGAGAGGGGTCACCTTGTGAAGATTGTTGGTGAGCTCTAGAAGCCAAGTGCAGCTCAGAAGGAATAAACATGGCCTTCAATGTAATAAGGGCAGGGAACTGGATTCTGCTATCTGGATCAGCTTGGAAATGACCCTTCTCCAGAGCCCACCTGGCCAACAGTTTGATTTCAGCCATGTAATACCCTGAGCAGAGAACCCAATAAGACTTCTGGCCTACACAATTATGGGAAAATAAAGGGAAACTTTTAAATTATTAAGCTTGTGATAATTTGTGATGCAGAAATGGAAACTAATATACCATATAACCCAGCAATTGCATTCCTAGGGATCTACCCAAGAAAAAACAAAATACCTACATCTGCACAAAAACTTACAAATGAATTTTCATGGCATTGTTGCTTATAATTGGCAAAAGTTATTAACAATTTCAATGCCTATCAACAGAGTGAATGAATAAACAATTACAGTACATACACACAGTTGGATCACAGCAATCACAGGGACTGTTTGGGATAAACAAAATCATCTGGATGTACCTCAAAGAACTGTGCTAAGTGAAAGGAAGAAGCAAAAGACAATATAATGTGAGGTGCATTTACTTAGGATTTTGAGAATGATCTCATTATAGAGAAGAAAAGCATATTCACAGTTTTCTGAGTTTGGGATAAGAGAAATGACTGATTACATTCAGGCATGTGCATATTTTTTGGAAATTGAAAGTGTTCTAAAATTGAATTGCTGAGATTGTTGCAAGGCTGAATAAAAATATTGAAAATCATTAACTATACATATACAGTGGATTAAATGTACAGTATCTAAATTCAACTTCAATATAATTACAAGCAATGCAAAATAAGAAAATGCCAAAGAAAAAAATGTAACCCACTACACATTCTTCAGCGTAATGATACTGAAACATTTTTGAGGAATCAGAGCAAAGGGAACTTTCATACAGTGCAGTAGGAATATTTCCAAAAATTGCTTGGCAGTTTGTATAAAACAACATAAACACACTCTGTGACTTGATAATTATACTTCTATGCATGTACACAACTGTCATTAAGCACACATATGAATCAAAAAACATTTAAAAATTCTCATAGCCACTTTGAACATGGCTAAAAACTAGGAAAAAAACCCTCAACAATAAATCATATAAATACATTGCTGTATATTTATAAAATGGAAAAATGCCCACCATTGTAAAGAATATATCTGTATCACACAGCAACATAAATAAATCTAACAGACCTAGTGTTGAGCGAAAGAAACTATATGTAAGAAATAATATATGGTATGATTCATTTAATACAGAATTTTAAAACAGAGGAATATAATTTTTGTAATAATCAGAATAATGCTTACCTTTCCAGGGAGGTACTGCCTTAGGGCAGAGGAGAAATTCCCAAAACACTTTTATGTCTGTTTTATCTGGGAGAGAATTATAAAGGTATACACATTTGAGAAAATTCAATAATTGATATACCCCAAATTTGTCACTATTCTCTATGAAAGTTGTATGTCAATAAAGTATTAACAAAATTATATCTTTTTAAAAAAATTATAGTGGAGAGCCAGTCAGAATAACAGTGAAGAACAAAACAAAATGATAAACACTAATGAATATTAAATGACTGATACATTAAATCCCATGGATATTATAGCCAAAGAATTTTTTTAAAGATTCATGTGTGAATATAATAACAAATATGAGATTTATAGACATAACAAAATTTAGACTGAGAAATTGAAGACTTTTCAAGCACCTAATATTTAAGTAATTTTATCATGTCTTTTTAAAGAATAAAATAACAGCCATATTTATCCTCCCACAACTTCAGAAATGTAAGCAATGTCTACTGCTGAATTGGAAAATTAAATTCTTAACCATCTATCTGGGGAGCAAGTTACCTTTTCACAAACTTAAGCTAATGTGTATACTTGAAATGATACAATGAATTTATGTGAAAATTTTTATTTAAAATACTCATTCTATGACTCAATTATTTGACAATTCTGTACCTCATGTTATAATCTAGAATGGTAAAACATACATGCCGTAAGCTCTTTCTTGATATAACCAAACTGAATCATAAAGAAAAACATATGAAATTTATTTCAGCCTGGCTTGAATTTACACTAATCAAAATCCCATTAAAGAATCTATAAATGGAAAATATTTTACTCAGTATTTGGCTCTCTCTTGCCATAATTGTCCAATTATTTCTTTTCACATTATCCTTCCGCTCTCTCTCTCTCTCTCTCTCTCTCTATATATATATATATATACATATATATATAATGAATATTACAGATTTAAAGTCTTAAGCAAATAAAAACTGATTTAAAGGACAGTAATAATAAATAGATATTATTATTAAGTAGTTAGTATGTACTCTAAGCATTATATTTGCTCTTTCATTTAATCGTCACAGTAAAGCTATGAGGTGTTATTATTTAATTTAGAAGACAAGAAAACTGAGTCATAGAAAGTTAAGTCGCCCAAAGTCGCCAGTAAAAAGGTGGTAATCAAAAGTAGAATTGATGATTCTTGTGCCAAAGTAAATTCTACGACTTGAGGTAACTTGGAGTCCATTAACACACCAAGAGAAACAGTGTAGTTTGTAATAAAATATGAAATCAATGCAAGGTGCCAGTCAGTGGTAGCTTCACATTGATAATGCTTTTGTAAGCTCCCCAAAAAGGCCACCAATGCCCCTGTGGTGTCACAAGTACACCTACCTGCTCAAGAGTGACAGGGGCACTGATTTATCCACCCTGTGCTCCAGCTCACCAGTTCTCCAGGAACTAGCTGCCTAACCCGAAATTCAAAGGGAGTTTTAGCTCAGCGTGACGGTCAACCTCCGTCTAAATGCAAGTTAAACAAGGTTTTCTAGGCCTTCATATGCAGCAATCAGGTGGATTACACAGATCTCAGACAGCTGATGAGATGAAATCGTACTGGTCCACAGCCATTCGCTGGATCAGTTTGATACTTCCTGCATAAATAAATGAAATGGCTTATAGGGTAGAACCTCAGCGTCACACAACAAAGTGAGCATTGACTTTGCAATCGTAAAATCCTGCATTTACGCTCTTGCCCTCATAAACTCTGCATTACCTGTAAATCACCTCTCCAGGTCCAAGGCCTTCATTTGACAAAATACAAACTATATACGTAAAAATCGGGAAATTCAGGTGATCAGCACCAGATGTGAAAATCAGGATGCAGATGTTCAAAAAGGAGTCAGATCTAAAAGCGGCTGAGCGAAAACTTTTGATTGGGATCCGGGCTCTTGGGCGAGGGTCACCGGCCTGCCAGAGCGAGGGTGGGATGGGGAAGTCTCACGGCCCCAGCTGGGCAGCGACTTTATAGTCTGGGGTGGGCAGGGGAAGTTGGCGGGGGGGGGGGGGGGGTCTGCTCCCTCCGGGATTGGCTGCGGGCTCCATCCATCATCGGCGATGGCGAGACGCCATTGGGGCTAGTCTGCCAGCGTCTGATTGGTTGTTCTTTCACGCCGTGGGTTGCCTGTTGCCCTGCCCGCATCTGGCTGCCTGAATTCAACCTAACAATATAAACTTCACGGAGATGACTGGACCGTGAAATGAGGTAGCCACTATGATGCTTAGCAAAGAGTCTGGCACAGCAGATTTCTCAATAAGTAAACTCTAAGAGTATCACTGCTGGACCATATTGCTTCCAAAGAACAGACTGTTCTCAAATGAATTACAATGTACTTATTTATATTTTGACATTTTTCACTTACTTTCCTTTGAAAAATCACTATATGCACATAGCTACGATGAAACAATAGGGAATATGTTGGAAAATAATGTCCCTGCTCTCTTGCCTGAAAATTCATACCCACTATCCCTGCTCTCTTGCCTGAAAATTATTTTCCTCAGGGATAACCTAATTAAAAACTTCTAGAAATAGTTTATGAATTCACCAGCATATCTATAAGACTTCCTGTGATACATAAATGATGTTGTCCATTGCTCTACATTGTTACTTTTCCTACTTTCTATGTTGGAGGTCACTGAATATCAAGGCTTTGGGAATTTTGAGAAGGTCCAGTAAAGAGCATGCCTTTTCCTTCCCAGAATTCCAAACCAACATAGAATTGGCAAGTGTCACTAGATAGAGAATCTAAAATTTATCTTTGCACCTGACAGGGCTCCCTGGCACCTAAGCGGTGCAGCCAGCCTACTGGTCCCTGCCCATGAAGCCACAATGGAGCAGAGAAGCAATGGAGCTGAGAAGCAGCAGCCTGCATGGATTTGAGCAGGGCAGTGAGCACAGCTGTCAGATGCATGAACCCTGCCAGGCAGGTGCAGTGGGCCTGGGGCTGTGCAAACCAGCACCCTCCTGTGTCAAGGCAGGCCACTGCCTGGTGCAGAAACCCGCTTTACACAGTACTGCAGCTCACTGCCTGCTGCAGAAACCCGCTTTACACAGTACTGCAGCTCCAGACCCTCCTCCACCACAGCCTGCACGGAGCATGCGCAGTTCCTAACCTCAACCTGCTTCCCCTACAAGTGGGGAGAAACTGGAAGCAAGGCAAACCTGAATGGGATTCAAGATTAACCAATGGATTCAAGATTAACCAATAGCATTAGTGGGTTTCCAAACCCTAATTAGCATAAATTTGGAATATAGTGTTAGCACTTTTCCAAAACCTAGTTAGCATGAATTTGAATCAGTAGCATTGGTACTTCTCTCAAACCCCAATTTGCATAAGTGTACACCAATAGCAGTGACTGAAGTGCTATATAAACCCCTAGTCTAGCACTTTGGGGAGCAGGGGTAGAAAACCTGCATTGGGGTTCCCTCTTGCCCTGCAACAGTTCTGTTCCTGTTTATTCAATAAATTGTAATTTTCTGTTCACTCACAGGAGACAAGAACCCAGAAAGTAGAAGATACTCATGGTGAGCTGCTAGAGTCTGCGATACTGGAGGGTGTTTGTCGTTTACCACTGAAAGCTGCAAGTTCTCAGCTGCACAGAGAAAACTGCTAGAATCTGCTGCAACACTGGAAGTCATCCCCACAGTTAAGAGTGACTGTAGAGGCCTACACCCTACTCTGCTCTACCCCACTTGCCAGCGGAAAAAAGAAATTCCAGTCTCACCAGCCAGCACAAGCCCACAATTGAGTTTCATCTCAAAACTTCGATTTCAATACTGACAAAGAGGTTAAAGGAGTTATCTTAATGTGAGAACCAAATGGGCTTGGTACTTCCTTCTCCAAGAGACCTTGAAAAAGTTTAGTTGGTAAAGCAGACTCACTTGGTAAGTTATTTCTGATGAGTGCAACAAAAGAACTAAAAAAGACCAAATTAATAGATGGTTCTACCTAATTGAGAAGCAGAAAAATCAGTGCACATCTACCACCAATCAGATTGTTACCATAACTCAGTGCAGAGGAGTAAAGGATGGGTAAAAGCCCGTAACTGTTTATAGGAGGGAAATCTCACTAATTATGGAAATTCTAAGTGATGCAGAAAACACCATCCCTATCTCTGACAAATACCTACAGATGTGGCAGTTCTATTTTAAATTATTACATAGTACTCAATTGGATGAATACATACCACAATTTACCAAATCACCTGCTTCTTTTGGTCAAGTCTCATTTTTTCCATCTATTAACAATGCTATAATGATTATCTTGCCCATAGTTGGTATGCATATGTAAAAATATATACTTAGGACATATTTCTAAATATGAAATAGAGAGTATTTGGTTGTTAAATTTTGAAAAGTAATTTCTATTTGTCCAATGTAAGCAAAGGCTTAAAATGTATAAAAGTTACTCATTTCATTTTTATGTTACCAAAACATGGTGTTAGATTCTTGCAGATCACAAGACAAACACAGAACTAGAAGTTCCACATCACTGCTACTACTCAGTATTTCATCTCCTTAATGGAAACATGTCTTCAAAACTAGGAAAGTGGCATTTCCAGATCAGTGTCCTGAGGGGCATCATAAGGCTTCCAAGACACAAGTTCCCAGGTGGATCAACCTTCAGGCAACTCATTTAGCCAACACACAAAAAATTCTTTTGCACAAATGAAGCATCTTGTTTATAGACCCACACAGCAGGGCACCAAATTTGGCAAATGTGACCAAAGAGGGAATGAAAGACTGAGAACAGAAGTGGCTCATGAGTGAACATACTCACGATTCCTTTGCACCTACAATTGCAAAAATTCTGTTTTTGAAAATTTTTCCAGATCTTTGGATTCATTTCAAAATGTGACACATTTTCAGCTGAATATTTCAAAAGAGAAATATTGGTGTTTCATGGGTGTTTCTCAAATATTCAATGCATACTATATTTAACTTTTAAAATGATATTTCCTATAAAACAGCAAAAGGTGGCATTTAAAACTAGAGTGGATATGAAAATATTTTTATTGCATGCACTATAAAATCCATACCTATCTAATCCTAGGTAATTTCTTGAAAATTTTCTTGAAAAATTAATTACTGGGAATAGAGCAGTGGCTTAGCAGTTGGAGCACTTGCCTGGCAAGCACGAGGACCCAGATTCAAATGCCAACACCACGTACACAACTAGGTGTTGGTGAAACAAAGGCCAGGTGGAAAAAATGAATACAGTTGATTCTTCTCTTCCCTTCTCTCACTCTTTACCACTATCTTTTAAAAAAAGAAATCAGCTAATAATTCTAACTTTTCTTTAATACTATAAATGTTTCCATTTTTATGAACAAGTAAACTAGACACATAATAAAAATAAACATAATACTGTAAAAACAGAGGCACTCATAATATAAAAAATGTTTGATTATTTAAATGGGAGTCCCATTTACTAAAAGTTTCATTTTGGAATATCTATTTATACTCAGGCATCTTATTTAAAGTTTCTCTGATTTCTGTTTCTTACCTTTCATTCTTAAGGTTAGGTGACAGAATTTACAGTACACTTGCTATTGTATTTCACTTTTTATTCAAAAGATTCAGCAAGATAACCTGCCTGTCCTGTTTTTTCATTTGCTTGTTTATTCATACATTCATGTAATACAGATTTCTTGTGCCCAAGGAGGATGCTGCACATTAGGAACAAAATGTGGAGCTTAAATAGGCAAAGCCCCTTTTCTCATGGAGGTTACCATGTCCTGGAAGAGAGATCTGCTTCAGAAATCACAAGTTAAATATATAAATGCAATCTTTTGAAGGAAGAATAAGGAGGGATAAGAGAAGAGATCATCATGGCCACTTAGAAAGTTTCACCAGGACGAAACATTGTGACCTGAAGGATGAATGCTGGTTAATTTGAGGAAATCTGTACCAGCCTAAGGGAACAATGCAGACAGACCCCGTAAATCAGTCGGGTGGGGGGAAATTGATGTAGAATCATGCTAGAGTGGTCACTGAGTGCTAGAATTTTCACAGGCTGATGCACTATATTATCAGGCTTGTTCTTCTTCCTGGAAAGTTACACTATGTTTTCAAGCAGGGTGATGTCATGATTGTTAAAAACCATCACTCTGGATAAAGAATTCTGGTGAAAATTTGAATGAAGCAAGGGAGGCTTTGGGGCACAGGAGGTATTTGCAGTAGCTGAGAAGAGCAGTACTTGTGGTTTAAATTGGAGGCTGGGAAGGAAGAGGGGTGTAATGGGACATAGCTGAGCAATACTTCGAGGTAACTCAGGTAGGACTTAATGAGTGAGTGAGTGTATAGGTGTGATAAGGGAGAATTCCAGGCTGAGTGGCTATAAAACTGCATGGATGATACTCAGAGAACATCAGTAAAGAGGAAAGTTTGCAGAGTTTTGATACTGGGCTTGCCAAATTGAGGTGATTCTCAAGCATATTCCTTTCTGATGTGTATGATTTTTAAATTGTGATCTTCATTTAAGAGAAGGCCTCGTAATACCTTTGCAGTTAGTAGTTAGGAGGTCCGGAGTTTCTAACACTCTTGAGCAAGGTTATATGCCACAGATGGTTGAAATCCCATGAGATGTCAGAGGTTAAGCATCTACAAACCATTGGAAAAGGCCACAGTGACAAGACTGCTCCAAGGAAAACATCCCAGCAGAGTTGGAGAAAAGAAGCAGGTAAAACTGAATGACAGCCACAGACAAATGGTTTTCCCAACATTTAAAACACCTGAGTCAAAATAGGTCATATTTACAATTTCTTCCATGAAAAAGATTTCCATAAAATTATTTCTGTAGTGTCACAAAACTCACATTATTGCAGGAGTACTTTAAAAATAAGACTATTATGTATTTTATTCTGAGTCCAAAGTTTTAAAAATATTCCTTCTCAACCTTGTTTTTTTATTGGGGGGGGAGGTTTGGTGCAAAAATAAACCACTCTTAAGGGGAAAAATACTTCATATAAAAATTCAATTAAAAATAAACTTTCAGTAAATTTTCCAAGGGTAATTTTAATGATAAACTCACTAATCATGTTTTAGTAGCAATTTAAACTATAAGAATGGCATTCGCAGGTAATTAAAAATAGCTAACACAACAGAGAAGCACCAAATTCATTTGCTTAATAAGATAAAGGCTTAATTCGTACTCCTGCAGAGTCTGATGCAAGCCAGGCAACCCTATTCAATTTAAACACTATGCCATCTAGAACATCTTAGGTCTCCAGCAGGGAAGGGGGAGAGAGACTGCCCATTAATTCATAACTGGTAACTGACACATGTCAAAAGAGACATGTGTCATCATACCTGCATTCCACTGTGTGGAATTAGTGACAAAATTCGTCAGAGTTATAAGGGAAGCTGAGGAACATAGAGAAGCCACAGATGGCTGGTGAGTCCTAGATGTCTGACATAAGTGATCTTCAACATGGTAATTCTTATTTCTGTTTAGATTTCCTCCTCAGTTCTCTGCAAACATAACTTCTCTTATGTCCTTGAAAACAGTTACAGTAATATGGTATTATAATACCATGATAACTTATGATTCTTCACCTCCAATATCTTTGCCTAAAGTGGCAGCCAGGAAAATATATTATTTCGGTAGTATTCATGCTGTGGCTATAGGAAATTGGAATTCACAGATATACCAGTGTCTGACCGAACATTTACCAAGGAGTGTAGATAATGGTGAATGCTTCCCAAAACATGTATAGAAACAGACCTCCTTTCCTCACTCTCTCTCTCCTTTTTTTTTTTTTTTTGGAAAACGTACTTTGTGCTCAAATATCAATCATGTGCATTATACTTCTAATAAAGATAAAGTAAGCTCCTGTTAGACTGATTCTTCTCAGATAATTATAAACAACTACCAAGTGGGTAGAGAGCTAAGGAAAAGGAAGAAGATGGGAAAGAAGACGAGGAAGGGGAGGAAAAGGGGGATTAGAGGAATAGTAGGGAGCATCAGGAAATTTTAGAAGAGGAATCATCACTTAGGAGAAGGAAGCAACACTGGGTAGTTTCCACTTTTGAGGTGGTCTTTCTGCTCTGAGGGACCATCACAATTTGGAATAGGACAACTGGTTAAAAATATGATAGAAAACCCACATTCTGGTTAAAGAACCAGAAGATGAGGTTTGGGGTAACCACACACAATGGAAAATGAGATATGGTTCCAAAAAGAATACAGGCAGAGATAGGGAGGTCCAAATTCTTTACGTAAACTAAGCCTAAATCCCTGGCTACCACCTATACCATTTCTGTGTGTGGCCAACTCCAAGCACTCTGGATAGGGCTAGCACTCAACTGAGACATCTGTTGCTGCCTAGGAGAGAGTTTACCATTTGAAACAAACTGATTTAATCACTAAAACATGCCCAAAGAAATCTACTCTTTTGGAGAAACATAACAGAATCTCAAGTTTTCATGACATAATCCTAGGTCAAGCAAGCAGTAAAACATTACCTAGACTCAAGAGGGAATATCCAATGATCCAAGATGATTCAGATGTTGGAATTAGAACTGGAGTTAAAGGTGATTCTTTTAACTAGGCTCAAAGACATAAAGAAATTACATTTACATAGAACTAAAGTAAGAAATCTTAACATAAAAATAAAGAAGAAACTAATCAAATTTCTAGGACCATGAAAAAATACAGTATCGAAAATAAAATACTCAAAGAATTAATTTAATAACAAAGTGGAGATGACAGAGGAAAATTTCTATAAACATGAAAAACATTTTGAAAATGAAATAACTGAAAACCCTCCAATGACTGATGGGATGATATCAGTCTGTAAGATACAACTAGAATCTCGAAAAGAAAGAGGATAAAGTATATGACATAAAATATTTTTGGAAAAATAGTAGCAACACATTTCCTAAATTGGTGAATGATATAAATTTATATATATTCAAATTTTTCCATTAACATTAGAGTAAATGATACTAGTTACATGATAATCAAACTTCTGAAACACAATGATAAAAAAATCTTGAAAGCCATTGGAGAAAAAATGACATATTAAATGTAAAATAACAATTAATTCTTCAAATGGTTGTAGAATTCTCATAAAAAACAACAGAGGGCAAACAATAAAGGAATATTTTTTAAAGGAAAGTTGTCAACCCAGAATTCTACGTACTTAGCAAAATAGCCCTTCACAAATGAAGGAGGAATCAAGCATTATCAGATTAAAAAAGAAAAAACAAAACAAACAAAAAACAAACATTATTGTGTTTCTTTCTACCGGAATAGTTATTCTGTATAAAGATAGATATATTGGAAATAAATGGATAGAGATATCATACGGCTAATAAGTGAAATCGGAGTGTGTGTATTAAAATTGAATATAGTGAAAGATATTAAGTAAAGAGTGTTACTATACAAAAGAGAAATAGTTCACAAAAATCAAAAGATTAATTATTTTAAATTACTTCACACGACAATAAGAATTGTTGTATTTGTCTAATAGAAATTCAAAATGCATGAAGCAAAACTAACATATTAAAGAAATAGTCAAATATGTTAATAATTGTATGTTTGTATATTTTAATGGTTTCTCTCAGAAATTGGTAGAACAATGCACCCCCTCAAATAAAAAGCCAGTCAAGAAACAGAAGATTTGGACAATACTACAAATGACTTTGACCTAATTGTTGTATACAGAACTCTGTCCCTAAAAACATCACAAAGCTCATTCTTTACAAGTGCCCATGATAATTTCACCCAGAAAGACCACATGTTGGGTCAAAAGGTGGTCTCCATGGACCAAAAAGTATGAAAATCATGCAGGATATGTTCCCTGATCACAGTTTAAAAGAATTTGAAATTAATAACATAAGATTTATGGAGAACCTTATATATTGAGAAATTGAAGAACACCCACATAATCTATGGATCTGAAACTGAATCATAAGAGATGTTTTTAAAATTTTAAACTGAATGAAAATACAATGTGCCAATATTTTCTTGGTGCACTTAAAATAGTGCTCAGAAAGAAATCTGTAGCTTTAAATGATTAGAAAATGAAGAGCATATTAATGCTGCATTAATGACCAAACATAAAAAAGGAATAATGAAAAATAGAAATGAATTAATTTCACAAAAAGTGAAAATAAAGTCCGAAACTGGTTCTTTGCAAAAATTAATAAATCTGATCAGCTTATGGTAGAATGATGAAAGAAAAAAAGAAAAGGAGGGTGGAGGGAGGAACATTGATTTCTAAAACCTTGAAAAGTAAAGTTTTATTAATCCTACATACGTTAAAAGCAGTTTGAGGAAATTTCATGAACAATGCTATGTCACCAAACTCAGTAGTATAAATGAAATATACAAATTTCTTGAAAAAAGCCACTCGTTGAAATTTACACAAGATCAGAAAATCTGGATCGGAAAACCTGAATAAATAACATGACCATCAGTAAAGGCAATTTCTTAGCCTTTCTTCCTATAAAGAAAATTCCAGGCCCATGTAGTTTTACTGATAACTTTTATCAAACACTTCTGAAAGAAATCACAATTTTCTCATTCCTTCAGAAATACAAAAGCAAGGAAGAAGTCCGAGCTCATTTTATGAGGTTATCAAACCCTAGAACCAGAACCTGTTAAGGAAACTAACATATCAATAAAGTAGTTGCTAAAATCCTTAGCAAATATTAGCAAGTTACATCCAGCAACACATTAAAAATTAATAATAATTCATATCTGTAGACTTTACAGTTTATTCATTTATTCCACAAATATCTACATAAAGCAGGAACTGAAACCAGAGTCTCGGTATGGAAAGGGGCAGCTATAGTTTCAGTAACAGATTTGAAGCACCATTTTTTTCATGGTCTATTTGACTAGTTTGGACATAAAAGAAATGTCAGCAGTATTTAATGTATGATGTAAACTGACAGAGGCTTCACTTTCATTTTCTCCCTCTGCTCTAACAAAGACAATCACAATCACAATGGACAATAAAGTTTATTTTTCCAACTTGAATCTGTTATTGAGATTATATCCTGAGGAGTAATGATGACTGAGCCTTACCTGATTATGAATACTCTGTGACATGGTGTTTTATGATTAAGAGAAACCATGTGCAAATGACTTGATATGCTAAATTATTTTTATTTTTTATTTTTTTTATTCCTCTTTTTTGTTTTGCCTTATTGTAGGTCTGCACACTTTATCACTTATTTCCAGTAAGGCAACTTTCATTGAAACATGAAAGAGAAATTCTCCATGTTCCAGTTCGCTTCCCAGATTTTCCAAACTCATCCATGACTCCTGGAACTAAAACTAAAATCTGGCTTAAAACAATTTTGCTTTGATACAAGAACCTTCACTAGATTAAATGATGGTTCAGTAACCAAAGAAAGACATAAACTACCTAGGAAAAGAATCTAAATTTTAGAAGTCCGAAGCACAAACTTCCAAGAGGTCACTTCCAGTGTCAAATAAATGTCTTCACCTTTGTGTTGTGGCATTAATTCTCTGCAGAGAGAATTCTCTGCAGTTTGTATCTTACATTAAAGATGCTCAAGGCTTGTTGCCCAGAGTCACACTGCTGGGAGGTTGGAACCTTTCAGATGTGGGGCCTAGCAGGAAGTCTTAGGGCCATTGTCAGTGTGACCTCCAAAGCGATTGTGGGACTCTGGTCCCTTCTTTTTCGCTTTTGCTTCTGGTTGTGAAGTGAGCAGCTTTGCTCCACCACATGCTCCCATCATGATGTGCTGTCTCATCACAAGCCCAGAAGCCACAAGAGCTCATGGGACCTCCAAAACTGAGGGCCAAAATAAAGCTTTGCTTTTTATAAGTTGATTATCTCAGGTATTTGTTATAAGTTGGAAAGTAACTAAGAAGATAATAGGCATAATAGCTGCCAAGGAATGCAAAATCATTTCCTATTTATTTTGCCCTGATGTTGAACTAAATCAGCAAATTAAATTCTCTTCAGACTACCTCTAAGATTTAGTGCCAGAACTTCTGACCCTTCCTCTGCAGTGTCTGTTGTGTTTATCTGACCAAGGCTTCAACCCCTCACTAATAGGGGGTCAAACAAATATTCCTTCCTGCTTACTTGAAGATTTATCTATGTTTTCCTTTCTTGGATTCCTAATGTGGGCAGTAAATGCATGGGTATTTGGTAAGTATAGGCTGTCCCCTCGATGATGGCATTTACTTTCAATGTGTCACTTAGTCTGTTAGCTATTTTATGGCCATATATAATAACATTTCAGACAATGTGATTCATTTGAGTGTAGGTTATTAAATTGAGATAGAGAAAAAAATATTTTCAGCAATGGAAAAATGCCATTTGGGGGCCTGTTTAATAGAGGTATCTATTCCAAAGTACTGTTGAGGGCTAGGGATATCCAGTTGGTAGAGATAAGATTTGCAGCCCTCCTGAAATCAGTTCTCTATGTAGTCATTTGTCACACGTGAGAAAGAAACTGCTATTTTCATTCAGCTGCAGCAATCGAGAACCTTCCCCTACTCACCCAACCTCTCAGTTTTATTACACTATTGATTTCACTCAGCACCCTCAATATTGAATTGTTAAGGAGAAAAATACAAAGTAGAAGTCTTAAGACTATTTTTTTAAACATAATGATACTGTAAACACAAAGCACAGGAAATTCTCTCGTGTGTTCTTGAAATTACATTTAAGAAGTCATGGATTGTGCTTACTTTAAATGCAGATTAAAATTAAGAAAGAATTTGCTATCAAAACTGAACTTCTGAATCTATTGCCCCTACACTCCTCCATGCCTGGGAGTAAGCAGCAAAAATTATTGTACTTAAAATGTATATTCATTCAATATTCACTTCACAAGCATCTACTAATTCAAACTGATGAGTTGCTGGGTATGTGGCATAGCGTTGAGCATTTGACAAGGGTAATTCATCAGCAAAACTAACTCCCCTTGTCTCAAAGAACTTAGATTCCAAAATGAACAACATTGAATTAATGAGGATGCATAAAATTTTTCTTCTTATCATTTAGAAAAGGGAACAAATTCCATATTACTCGTCTCGTATGTTCTAAGGTTTCCATCTGGATGGATGGAAAACAGTTTGGCCATTGCCATATTTTACTACTTTGGGACTTTTTGATCTAACACACACATTTGCTCATGACTCACCTCTGTGTTACTCTTCGTAACTGCCATTTGGAGAATTCCTATGCTTCATAATGTCAGGAACAGTGGTGGTTGTAACCTGCCCTTGCCTTACCTCCCTAGGCAAGCAATTGCACTTAACACCCCCCACCTCCTGCTACAACCATAGGAAATACCTGATACTCTCAGCTTTCTGACACTCTGGATCTATTTATGTTGCTTCTTTTCCAAGAAAGTTTCTCCTCTCTCTTTTTCTTCCTGACAATTACAATATTGAAAAAATGTCTTGTAGTCTTGGATATTCTCCTTTATACTGATGAATGCACTCAGTGCATATGTCCATTATTGCATTCATAATAACTCTTATTTTTGTCTTGTATTTGCACTTGCTTTAAGTCTGCTTCCTGTGTTAGAAAGTTAGCAAATCAATATGCTTGGCATACATTAGCTGAAAATAAATTCTTCATGAAATAATTGTTTAAATTCAAGAAGAATTTCAGAGCTGAGGAAGATAGAGATGAAGGAGAATGATTAACTTGGAAGGAAAGAAAAGAAATAAGGAATAAATGAATGAATGGGATTGGTTTAGCTTGCATTTCAAAAAACTTATTTAATAACTTTTTACATGTGCTTAAAGAGCTTAGAGTTTTAATTACAGAAGTGACATAATTAGTTTTATAGTTTTCTAGGGGAATGCAGTGCATCACATTTTCCTTCTCAATTATCCCCTGGATGTTATGGCAGGAGTTAGGGCAATGGAAGTGACTGATGGTCCTTTTATGGCATGGAGATGATAGTGCAGAAAGAGATGCAGACCTCTTAGAAGATAATTGAGGAGTAATGTGATAATTACTTTAGCTAAGACTGCATCAGTTAGCTAATCCTACATAACAATCCACCCCAAAATTTAGCAATTCAAACCATAACCACTTAATAACTAACAATTCTGGCTGGTTCTTGTGTTTTGGATGGATGTTGATAAGCTCTTCAGAAACATGTATTTGTAAACGTGGTGAGGTGGCTAGTGACTTAGATTCTCACTTGGAAGTCTAGTGGTTAGCTGGGCCAAGTTATGCTCATCCAACAGACTAGCCACAACTTCTGTACATAGAGGAAGCAGGGATCCAAGATCAGGAAAAGCACAAGCCCTAAGCCACAATAACTTCCAAGCTTCTGCTTGGGACAAGTTTGCAAATGTCCCATTTTCTGGAGTAAGTCATATGGAAGCATAAATCACAAGGCAGTGTGAAAAAGTCACACTCCTAAGTCAGCGTGGAAAGGCACTACCAAGGGACAAGGATACTGTGAAGGAACTTTAGTAGCAATTTTGCCAACAATTTGGTCTAGTTCTATCTGATATCCACTCCCCAAATTCATATCCCTCCCCCTTTCACAAATACAAGCATCCTGTCCTATGACTACCAAAAGTCTCATTCATAATAGTATCAGGATGAAATATCTTCTATCCTGTGATCTAAATCAGGTGCAGATGGGCATTTCTGTTGCAGCTCCTCATGATCAGAAAATATCAATTAAAAAAGGTAAGTTTTCTGATTCCCAATTCACCAAAAATATAATGTTGAGACAGAGAGACAGCAAGAGAGAAAAATTGCAATAAATACTATTATTCAAAAGAAGAACAAAACTACTATAATGTTCAAACCATTTCAACATGTTTCCAACAAGTTTCCTAATTTACCAGTGGCCAAAAAGTCATAAGGGCAAATTCAGAGTCAGTACAGGAAGTCACGCCAAAGGATATAGATATAGGAAAAATAAAAGATTGCAGTCATTTTTGCCACAATCTACCATAAAATGCAAGAACACTGCAAACAGAAAGGAAAGGAGAAACTCACTACCTATTAGAATGTGACCAAATCCAAGCCACATAAGTTTTCATAGCATATATTCAGAGATTTAAATTCAAAGAAAGAAAAAGGAGAGGTCTGGAGTTGGTGTGGTTTTGGAACACTCAGTTTAATGGGCCACACACAGCAACTTATGTACACAACATATCATGGACACAGAGGTCAGAAAAACAACTCCCTGCCACACTGTATTCAGCCTTACAATCAACTTTCCAGGAGGTCATTTTTATCATGTTTTCATTTTCTTTGATGTAAAAAGGAGTCTAAGTTAGGGTGACATGATTTCATTCCATCTAGCTCAGGAGACAGAATTGAGCTAAAGCAAGGAGCAGGAGGAATGTGAAATAAACTCATAAAAAGAAAGGCAAAAAGATGCTATTTAGGAAGAAGAGAAAATACTATCATTTAGTATGCTTTAGAAAACTTAACATAGGTTAAATATCAATAACAAATTAATAATCTTTCAACAGGTATTAGGGGCCATTTAACTCTTGAAACATAACACTTTTATCAAGCAAATTTAGTTCTGAGATCCATCACTCTTTTAGTCTCTAGCTTGCATGACCAAAAAGAAAAAAGGATAGGAACCCAGAGATACACAAGTCTATACTCTGTCCCATTCAGGGAAATGAAGTATTTATTGTAGTTTAGTATACAGCATAAGCTGAGAGATATTAGTCTCAGATTTGTAGTTTACCCTAGAAGATTTAATAAAATTATCTCAACAGTATAGCTAAAATGAATTAAACCTAGCTCCAGGGTGATTTGTCCTAAATAACTCATGACAGCCAGTATAGATCTTGTGACTTTAGTGTCAGTGCTATTTTATAGCTCTGTCAGAAATTAGATTACTTCTATATGAACTCAAGAGCTCAGGTTTTAGGGAAAAGAAATATTGTAAAAACAATAATTAGCATCTTTTAATGTATTTTGGGGGAGGGGGCATGTTGCAGAATGTTTGAGCACTAATTATTTTTGGATTGGGTTGAAAAAGAAATGATATTGATAAAATAAGATTAAAAGGCTGAGATATATTTTTAAGAATGAATAGGCCTTAGGTTTTTATTACCTTTATTGTTTTTCCACATTTTAGACATTAAGATGACATAATTTTAATACATATTTAAAATAATATAATCAGTATCAGTGATATTTTGGTCTATTGTTTCTCCTTACATATTCATTTTAACCTACTGTATCCCACCTGTGGGTCACATATATTCATTCACATGCACACACAGATATGTAGGATAATAGGACATAATGGGTTAAGATATGGCCAGTATGGCATACCTGAAAAGAAATCAAAGTGGTGTCTTATAATCTTTGTGTTGTGCCTGCCATTTCTAATTATTGGCAGATTATATTTCTAACTACAGGACATTTTTATAGCAATGTATTTGGTATTTTCTCCTAATTGTTAAGATTTTGTTTATTGAAAAATGACAAGATTCTTCTAGAAATACATATCAAAACTTCTTATCTGAGGTAAAGCACAGCTAGGGGAAATGACAAAAAGGAATTTGCAGTAAGAGTAGATACTTTTAAACCAAAACTGCAAGGTACTGGCATAAGAACAGACCAGTGGTACAAAATAGAAGACACAGAGACAAATCTACACATTTACAGTCATCTGATCCTTGAAAAAGATGCCAATAACATACACTGGAGAAAAGACAGTCTTTTAAACAAATGGTGCTGGGAAAAGTGGTTATCCATATGTACAGGAATGAAACTAGACCCTAGACTCACTCTGTGCAAGAGTCAACTCAAAACAGATCAAAGGCCTAGGAATGAGACCAGAAACTATGCAACTTCTAGAAGAAAAGATAGGGTCAACATTGGAGCATACAGGCACAGGCAATGAGTTTCTGAATAGGACCCCTTAAAGCATAAAAAATAACACCAAGAGTTAATAATTGGCCTGGTATCAAAGTAAAATCTTCCGCAAAGGAAACAATCAGGAATGTGAAGAAACAACTTACAGAAAGGGAGAAAATCTTTTCTAGCTACTCTTGTGACAGAGGATTATTATATAGAATATATAAAGAACTAAAAAAAAAAGCACCAAAAAAACCCCACAAACAAATAATCCTATTAATAAGTGAGTGAATGGGCTGGAGTGGTGGCTCACTGGTTACGGCAGGCACTTGCCTGGCATGTGTGAGGACCTGGGTTCTATCCCCAGCATCACATAAACAACTAAGGGTCAGAGCAATGAAGACTAGATGAAAAACTCAATAAAACTGATTCTCTCTCTCTTTAGAAAACATTTTTTTAAAAAGTGGGCAAATGAATTAAACAGACATTTCTCAAAAGAAGAAATACATATTGTCAAGAAACATATAAAAAAGTTCAACATCATCAGCAATTAAGGAAATGCAAATCAAAACTACACCAAGATTTTATCTCACACCAGTCAGAATGGCAGTCATCAAGAATACAAATAATAAATGCTGGAGAAGACGTGGAGAAAACGGTAAATTTTTACACTGTTTGTGGGATTGTAAATTGGTACAACTACTATAGAAATCAGCATGGAGGCTCCTCAAAAAACTAGGCATGGAACCACCATATGATCCAGATATATATACCACTCTTCAGTATTTATCTGAAAGAAATAAAGTCATCACACTATTGTAATATATTTACAGCAGTACAATTCATTATAACCTGACTATAAAACCAGCCTAGTTGTCCATCAATGGATAGATAAACAGATAAAGAAAATATGGTATACATATACATATAATGGAATTTTATTCAACCATAAATTAAAATGAAATCATGTAATTTGCAGGAAAATAGATAGAACTACAGACCATTACGTTAAGTGAAATAAACCAAACTCAGATGGGGAAAGGTCATATGTTCTGTCTCATATGTGGAAGCTCTAAAAGAAAAAGGAAAAGATGGAAGGTTGGGATCTAACAAAACTCAAAAGGAGATCAGTAGAGGAAAAGGACTGGGGTGGGAGGCAGGGAATGAGTGGGGAGTGCTAGAGAGCAATTATGACCAAATTATTGTTATAGTGTGTACACGTACAAATATGTAACGACAAATCACATCATTATGTACAATCATAATGCACCAATAAAAAATGTGGAAAGAGAAAATAAATAATAAAATGCAAACAAAAGAAAAAAATGAGTAGGTACTTTTCCAAAATAAACAAGCATAAAAATGAAACACAAAATTTTGCCCTTTGAAATTTGCATTTTGCATATTAAATTACCCATAATCCTCACTGAAGATAGCATATTACTTCATGTGCTATGAAATGAATTAAATGAAAGTCTTAAGGCTAAGAACAGGCTGCAATCAACATAGTCAATGCTGAGGTTTAGTTTTTGTTTTTCACTTTAGAAAGTGAAAGCAATCGTGTTCTTCATTTCAGAACCCTTAGTATGAAACCTAATTTTTTATTGTGGTTAAAAAATACATATAACATGAAATATACCCTAAGTTTTTAAGTGAGATTGTTTAAAATAATTACTATTTTGAAAACCTCATATAATGAACTGTTTCTAAATCAAAAGGTAACAAGCAAGAAAAAAGCAGAAATTCATTTGATGCTTACACAACTACGTTTCATGCACTGTCTGCCCTTGATACACTGTTTGTAAAAAAAAAAAAAGAGAAAGCATGATCATTAATTCAGCAAATATTTATTGTGCAGGTGCAGAGATTACAAAGATGAAAAACATGATCCAATCCTTCAAGAAGTTCATGCTCTTGTTGGGAGATCAAACTTGAAAACAGTTACAACCAGAAGCACTCCATGTTAAAGTAGTAGAGGCGATCATAGCACATACATAGAACACATAAGCTGGAACACCTGAGTGCATTAGAAGCACCTGGCAATGAAACACAACTGCTAAGCTGGAACCCCACCCTGGACTATGGAATCACACAGCTTTAGCATAATGAACTTTTTTCACTGTCTTTAAAAGCTAATGTCAGATTTTGTTCAAACATACAGCCAGGGCTGAGAATCCATAAATGAGGAGATGACTTGATACTGAACAAAGGAAGGGACAGTTTAAGTATTTTATTAAGTGGCAACAGCACATGAAACCCTCTGGAAATCTAAATTATGTGGCTGATTTTGGGACCCACATAGTTAAGATGTGTTACAGAGCAGATTCTGGACAGGGGATGATGGACAGAGATCAATAAGAAGTCAGATTAATCCAATCACAACAGGCTCTGTGTGCCATGCAGAGGATTTCAGATTTTCTCCTACTGAGAAGCCCCTGCAAGACATTGAGAAGCAGAGTGATATTATTATGTGCCTGTTAGAGTGACTGCTCTGGCAGCATTGTGGGGTGTGCATGATACGGAGGCAAGGGGGGCGGGCATCATAAGGGCTCTGTAGAACCAGACCATATGGGAGAAGAGAAGGCCTGAAACAGGCCAGTGGAAGTAGGAATGGAGAAAACAGGAGGACAGCAAGAGATATTTACAAGGGGCAACATAACTTTGTGTTCACATAACTGTGAGCCAGTACTTTTCCATCTGTAAGAGAAGGACTATTGAAAAGGTTAAATGTGACATAGCCTTAAAACAATTATCAAAGGAGAAAGAATGCAGTAAGTAGTCATTGTTTTCACCTGCAGGTAGATTAGGCAGAGATGAGCGACTGCCTGATATGAGTAAGGGGTGGGATGTGAGGGCAAAAGAGAAACTGAGGAGAATGTTTTTCCATGCATACTAAGACTTTAAGAGATCTATGCATTCTAACGATGATGAGATGAAGGCAGGGTCATAGGAGCAGATTGAGAAATAGGAGATGATGGTTGGGTAGATGATGTTGGTGAAACTGCCAGGAAGGAATGAGAGAAGTTTACAAATTGCTTGAGATCAAGCTTTGTCTTAGATTCTGTTATGGTGTGAATGTGAGGTGTCCTCAAAAAGCTTGTGTGAGACAATCCAGGAAGGCTGAGGTGAAATGATTGGGTTATGAGAGCCTTAACTCAATCAGTGAGTTAATCTCCTGATAGGGATGAACTGGCAACTGTAGGCTGGTAGGGTGTGGAAGGAGGATGTGGGTCATTGGGGGCATGCCTTTGGGGTATATATTTTGTATCTGGTGTGGAGTTTCTCTCTCTGCTTTCTGGAGCCATGGCCTTCCACCATGATGTTCAACATCACCTTACGCCCTAAGGAATGGATCTGGCCTTCCTTTTTAGTCATCTTTCTGCTGTTGTGACTCAAGGACCTAACAAAACAATTTTAGGAGGGAGGAGGAAATGGCAAGCTGAAGGGAGGTGGCTTCTCCTGTGGCTCCGAGACTGAATGGGAAAATCCCAGTTCTTCAGTTTTTCGAGGTGCATTTTGGGGACTATCTTTATGAAATCCCAGTGCTAGTTTGCACAGTTTTTTGTTTTGTTTTGTTGTTGTTGTTTTTGTGTGTTTTTTTGTTGTTTTGTTTTTTGTTGTTTTTGTTGTTGTTTTTTTTTTGAGGAGCAGAGACCTGGGAGAAGCACATGGAGAAAAAGAGGCATTTTTTTCCATCCTGGCAGGGAAGCAGCAGCTTTGCTGCCTTTATTTACATTTTGGCTGGGAACCTGTGCTTTTATAAAAACTGAACATCAGCTGAGTGCATCTGCAGACACCCACCCAGCACATACGTTGCGTCTGGTGAGAACTGTGTTTGGAAGCTGCTCGCAGAGGTGCCTAGTGGAGCAGGCTGCCTGGCAGGAGAGCTGTGCCACTATTTAAGCTCCAGGAAGCAGCCACTCTCCAGGATTGTCTTCAGGGAAGGCTCTGAAAGCTGCATCAGGACACGGTCACTGATCACAGACTGAATTGGGAAGAAAAGGCTTTGGACAGGCCCAGTCTCCATCTTGCTTAGGGGGATTTGGGTTTGTGGAGTAAAGAAGAGCATTTCTCAGCCCTGTCCAACCCCACCCCAACCAGAAGGATCATGTGACAAGTTAGAGGCTCTGAGTCCCTTGCTACAAGAGGCAATGTCTGCAACTTCCAGCAGAAGGAGAATAGAAAACATCTCATACTCCCTGCTCATTAAGCTCATAAAACATTAAGACTTCTGACTTTCAGATTCCCTGGGTGGCAAAGATCAGGGCATTCCAGAATCAGACTTTTTTCACTGGAATCCCCTCCTGGAAATCCCAGGAGACTGAGGATATCCCAGTCCTCTTGGTGAGATCACATAATTACAGACTGAGAGACCTTGATATGGAAACCCAGATAGACAGTGAACATATTCTCCCAAAGGCCTCCGGGATGCTCTGTCTATAGTTTCAAGTTTTCATTAAGAATTTTTTTATTTTTTTATCTGATTTTGTATATATATGTGTGTGTGTGTGTGTGTGTGTGTACTTTTCTTTCCATTTTTGTCTTTCTTCTTTTTTCTCCTGTTCTTGACATGTATTGGTGTAATAACTGGAAAAGTTGATTGGTTCATGGACATATAAAAATGCTAGTGTTTTTGTTTCCCTATTCTTTTGTTTTCTGGGTTTTTTCTCTCTCTCCCTTTTTATTCTTTATTACTATCTGTTTTTGTTTCTCTTTTTTTTTTTTGTCTTTTTTTGTTTCATATTTTCTTCTTTTCTCTCCACCTTCTCTCTTCTTCCCTCCTGTCTATCCTGTCTATTCTAGTCCTGCCTCCAGAGAAGAGGGATTCTGGTCAGCGCATTTAGTATCTGAAGTATATTGTGCCTGACCTACATAATTTACCTATGCAAGCTTCTACCCTTATGCGATCACCCAAATCTTATTAATATCTCTTTTACCCCTCCTATATTTTACCACCGCTATCTTTGCTTCCCCTAGGGTCTGTTTTTTTCTTTTCTTTTTTTTTAAATTTTATTCTTTTCTTCTTTTTTTCTTCTTCTTTTTCTTTCTCCAGCAGATCCTATAACTCCTTCACTTTCTCACTCTCTACAATTGGTCAAGATAGCAAACTAGCTCTCAGTCTCCTTGGGTCGAAGAGAACCATGCCTCATAGTAACCTCTTCTTCCCTGTACTCTGTCAATTCCTGAACTATATGCTATTCTCTCTCATCCTCACTCAAAGCCTTTACCCTACTCACATCCCATTTCTATCTCTTCCTTATTCCTAATTGAATATCCAACTCCATGCTAACATGTTCTAGTTCTTTATTCTAAGTCACGAGTTCCATACTACCTATCTACCCCACTTCCTTGGATTTCTAGATTGTACTTCCCCCCATCTACAGAGGCCCTGATAACTGAAGAGAAGGTCGTTCTTCAAAATGGGTATTTGCTGGCTATCTTAACATATTGTGAGAGCTCTCATGGAAGAAAATCACTCTTATAGGTGTAATCACCATTTTAACTGTTTCAGTTGAAACTGTCTAGTATATGCACCTATAAGGTCACAATTCTTCATTGACTGGTCTGGCAGCAGTTGATCTGTGCTTCCCAAGTAGCAACCCAGCCCAACAAAGCAAAGGCATAAGAAGCTGCAATAACCTTACAAGAGTAATATTCACTGTTGGTCTTCAAGCCACAACCCCTGTATCTGAAAATGAGGAAAAGGGGAAATAACTCCCATCCTCAAGCTCACAGCTCTCCATCTAAAGACTGCATGGTTGGGGTGCTAGATGAAAACCAAGAAAAATATAATTATAATTATAATTAGTAACTCAATTAAGTAATTGAAAGAAGAATTAAGGAAAGAGATCAGAGATCAGCTTCAAGTGATGACAGGCAACTTTTATAAGGAAATAAGAGAACAATTTCATGAAATGAAAGACCATATTCATAGAGTTAGACATCCTGAAGAGAGATGTAGCAGAGCTATTAGAATTGAAAACTACTGTGAACCAAATTAAATCCTCACTAGAAGATACTAACACCAGAATAAACTCAACAGGGTTAGGAAGATGGCGGTTATCCCAGGGACACTGACCCCATGAAGCTCCTGAGAGTCAGCACAGGCTGCGTGTCGGCACGTGGATTCCCACGGTAGGACGATTTTCCCTGAACAGGCAGGCATTGCCTCCTGCTAGTTCTTTGACCCCAAAGGAAAAGTGAAGAGCATTAACCCAAAAGAAAAAAACAAAACAAAACAAAACAAAACAAGGAAGCGGCTGCCAAACGCGGGGCCACCCCCACACCCGGTGGGAGTGGAACTTCCTCACTGGGGACCAAGCTACCCCTGGTCAGATCCCCTAATCTTCCCTAATTGGACCACTCTTCATATATATGAACTCGGTTTTGAGTCCAGTTATATTTCTGCTCATTAGCTAATTTACACTGCATCCTGCGAGCTGCGGCAGCTGCAGTAGCAGTGGCGCGCTCGCCGGGGAGCGGGGCAACCTGCCCAGCGAAACACAATGACAACCTTTCTGCACCGGCACACTGTGAACTCTCGGTTTTGATAGCTCTCCATATATATGAACTCCGATTTAAGCCCAGATATATTTTCAGCTCAATAGCTAATTTACACCGCGTCCTGCGAGCTGCGGTGCACTTGCTGGGGGGCCGGGCGACCTGCCCAGCGAAACACGCTGTCGGCCTCTCCACGCTGCCGCGCCACGCCGCGCCGGGCAAAGGCACGCAACCTGAAACAGAGGAAGGATCTGAATTTCATGACCAAGCACCACTGCGAACTACCTGCTCATTGCTTTTTTTTTTTAGTATTCCAGAAAGCGCTGGGGAGAGATTGCTATCAATCTAGTCAGCGGCCCGTTGCCATTGTGACGTGTCCCTGTGGGCGGGGTGAGTCTTCCACCCCTAGCCCTGGAGTGTAACCGGCCGCAAGAAGCTTGGAATATATGGGGCAGCCTGGGTTTCAATTAAGCCTCTGAGCTCCTCACATAACCAAGGCTGTGGAGTCCTGGGCACCTCAAGTTGGTCCCCTTCTAGTGCTTGTAATGGAGAATCACAAAACTCTAGAAAGATCTGGACCTTTCCCTGAGGTCCTTAGCCAACAGCACTAAACAGCTCCTGAGCCCTCCGGGGATCACAAGACACGCAGAGTGGGCCACCAGTGATCCTGAGGAAGTGATACTCAGGCTAGCCACTCTGATTGGATCAATCAGAGTCCCACGGCCTCTGTAAAAGGAGCAACTCGACTACCTACAATTTCTGAGCCCCAGACCCAAGAAATATCTTGAGTGTAGATTGGCTGGAAACAACCAACTCAGGCTTCTGCCCAGGGGGAGTCAAATACCCCTTTACTACAAAAAATTTCGGAGGAAGTCCTCTAAGAAAATCCAGGTCACCGGACTCAACCAATTCGCTTCTCCCCAAACAAGCTCAACTCCGAAAAATTCCCAGCCTGATCCTGGGTCTCATTACACCACCAAATGATACCTCTGGATCTAAGGGTCAGAAATTCTCGGAACAGCTAGCGTTGCATTTTTATTGGAGGTGTTTTTTTTGGGGGGGGGGTTTTTTGTTAAACGGGATTCCACCTGAAAAATAAGATTTTCGAAATTTTTAACATTATTGTGGGGTTTTCAGGTTTTGGTTTTTTTTTTGTTGTTGTTCTTGTTGTTGTTGGGTTTTTTTTTCTTTTTTCTTTTTTTTCTTTTTTTCTTTCTTTCTCTTCATTCTTTCCCTTCCGTTTCCTCTGCTCCTTTCTTGACTTACGACCAACTCGGAATTCTGGTGGAGGTGGATGTAAATACTTACCGGTGTGTATGTAATGGTGATTGGTTCTTATTGTTTCAGGTTTCTAAGTCTTAGTTAACCCTACTGCTAACTCTTTTCTCCAATT
>PVKS010015858.1:0-45134 GCA_004027875.1 Aplodontia rufa
GGTCTAGAAACATGAGTTAAATTCAGATAAGATGTAATGCTTTACAATTTAATACTATTTTTAGAGTTATAACGGGAAGGGGAAGGGAGGGATTAGGGAGGGTAGTGGGGGGGCACTCCTGGGGACAGTTGCAATGTCCAGAATATATACACATCTTATACACATTTTATATTGTCTTGTTAAAATCTTGTAAGGTTGCTCAAAAATAAAAAAATTAAAAAAAAAAAAAGAATCCAATTAGATCTAGTCAGCATGGGCCAAGGTGACCAAGTTGCCATGGCAGTGGGTTTTTGAAAGTCTGATGACATCCTGCTGTCAGTCAAAAGTCAAGAGATGAACCTGGGCATGACTCTTTGGAAACTTTTCTGGGATCCCTAGTAAAACTGGAGCACAGGAAAGGGACATTGTCTCTCTCCTTTCTGAGAGGACCCACTCTCTCCCTTGAGAGTGCCCCGCTTCCCCTTTCCTATCCCTTCAATAAACACGCTCCTATTATTCTGAATGACGTGTCTGAAATCTCTGTGACTTTATCACAAGAATCAGGGCTTGAAGGGGTCATTATACTGCCTTAGTTTCCCAGAAGGTCCCAACTCTGTAACACAGCTTGCTACAAGTGTTCATTGCATAGATAGCTCCTTTCGGAGTTGATCTACATAGCTGGGGACATGTAAAGGAGGAGCTGCCCCTTGAAAGGGACACATCTTGTTTTTCCAATCTCCCCCTTGTGAGTAATTTCTATAAGCATTCTGGGACAAGATGCCTCCGTGGGCACCCTGGGGTTAATATTAGCATAATTACAAGAAAGATCAATTACTATGGAACTTAGTTTATGCTTTTTATGAGTCCTGAGGACCTTATTTCACTACTGCTTCCCTAGGAGCACAGAATCTGCCAGAAATGATAAAGGATCATCCCAATTACAAACTCAAATTGACCTCCCTTCCACCCATCACCTCAATCATTATCAAAGTAAGTGGTGACCACGGGTAGCCACAGCTGCATGGCAGCGTTTACTTTCATGTAAGATGTGATGCCAAGAAAATCACTGCTGGCTTCCGTTGCCATGTGAAATGAGGAATGGAAACTGTCATTTGGTGGATGCATAAGGGCACAAATATAACGATAGTCCCTTAATAATAATTTATAATTATTTGCAGGTTGCCCAGTTTATACTTGTATTTCTACATCTGTTTCTGTCCATTCCATATGAGAAGGAAGGGAAGAATAAAGAGAGAAAGAAGCAAAAGGAAGACTGACTGACTAAAGAAGAGACAGGAGAAATGAGAAATGTAGCAAAACAGAACCGGGCTCTACCCTAAAGCAGTAATTTGTGAAACAACTAAAAAAAAATCATATTGTAAACAGTTTAAGCTAAATAAATGATAGTTGGTTATTGAAAAATACATTTCTTCACAGCATCTACCTAACTTTAATGTTTTAAAATAAAATGGAATAAAACACAACTATTTTAGATGTTAAATAGTAAATGCTTTCTCCTAATTTATCTTTCACTAAGTAATTACAAAAATTTACACAGCTAAGCTAGAATTTTACAGAGTCTCCTACTGGAGATAAAAAACAAAACATTCTATTAGGTGAGTAATTAAAATTAGAAGGGTTTCCCTCCTATAAATATTATAAGATTAGGATTCTCCATCTCTATAATTTCCAAAGGTCCTCTGTTGGAGAGTCTCGGACCTTCAATTCATTTATTTTTCCTTGCATTCTCCTGTTAACTAATATTAATTTTGTTAACAGCGATAAGATAAAACCTGACAAATTATTTTAAACTTGAAACAATAAAAAAATCTAAAGGATATCTCTAGAGACTTTAAGTCTTTTGTCATTTCTCATTCTTACTCTACTAGGGGTATCAAGCTAACCCTCAAGAACTACAGTTTTGAATTGCCTTTAAAATTCATGATTGCACATAGGAAAACCCCATTTCAATTTCTCCAAAGGGGTTCTGCATTTGTATACAATAATAGCTCCATTAATTCCGATCCCATTCCCTTAACATTAGCATACTTGTGAAATCTACTTAGTCCCCATGTGTTTGGCTCTTTGTCCAACATCATTTCCCTTGCTCATATTATTTGTTTGCTTGCCCTTTATTTAACCTATAAACCTACCTCTGTCTATCAGGCTTCCCCTAACAGATCTCTGCCTCCTCCAATTAACCTCATAAATCATCTGCTTCACACAACTTTGAGTTAATAGTAGACTGTGTCACTTTACTGTGTGTGTGAGTTCTCTTTTGTTTTCCAAACAGACTATAAACCCATCCACTGCCTCCATCCCTACTCAGCTTGCTCATGCAGTGTATCCTGTGAACAGCAAATGATCACTAAAGTGTCACAAACATTTTATATATATTACCTAGTGTATTAGTGGGAAGAATAATGTCAATAAGATTTACCAGGAGTAGATATACATACATGAAAATTAATATAAAAGTATGCAACATTACTAAAAATCAGGGAAATGCAAATGGAAATCACAATGGCATAGTCACTTTGTACCTGAATAGAATGGCAATTACAAAAACGACATAAGATAACAAATGTTGAAAAGGACACAGAAAAGTGGAATCCTGCTCTGCTACTGATAGGAATGTAAATTGGTAGTCATTATGGAGAACAGTGTAGGCTCCTCAAAAAACAAATAAAATTCCTATATGGTTCAGCATTTCCACTTCTGAGTATATGTCTAAAATGAATTAAAACATGTGTTGAAGAAATTGCCACATTTCCAAATTCACTACAGCACTGTACAAATTAGCTATGATATGGAATCAACATGTTTGTCAATGAATGAATAGAAAAAGAAATGCAATATTTTATATATATATATATATATACACACATACATATATACATATATTTATACATTCACAATAGGACATTATTCTTTAAAAAGAAGGAATATTTTTCACTTGTGACAACATGGATTAACTTGGAGGAAATTAATGCAAAGTGAAATAAGTCATATGCAGAAGACAAATCCCACATGATCTCATTTACATACAGAATCTAAAAAAAACAAACTTACAGAAGTGGAGAATAGAGTGACAGTTCCTGGAGCCTGGAGGGCCCAGGAGCACAAATGGAAAGATGCTGGCCAAGGGGTGTGATGTTTCAGTTAAAGAAGAGGGACAGGTTTTCAAGATCTCTCGCACAGCATAGTAGTGCTAGTTAATAATAATGTCTTATGTGTTTCAAAATTGTGAAACAGATTTTAAATGTTCTCACTACAAAAGTAATTGTAAGGTCACTGGAGTAGTGTCTCAGTGGTTACAGTGCTTTTCTAGCATACGCAAGTAAGTGAGTTTGAACCATAACACCACATACAAAAAGGAGTCTCGGAGCAATAAAAGCCACATGAAAAGCTAAATAAAGTAGATTCTCTCTCTCTCTCTCTTTCTCTCTGTCCTTCTCTCTTAAAAAAAAAAGTAATTGTAAGTATCTGAGATGGTAGTCTGTTAATTAGCTTGAAATAACCATTCCACAATGTATACATGTGTCAAAACATCTCATCATACACCCTAGGTTTATATAATTATGTGCTAATTAAAAATAACTTTTTAAATAACAACTCAAAAGCCAAAAAGCATGTTGTGTACATGTATATATAGATAGATATAAATTTTCTATAGGATCACAGCTTTTTCTTCCTTCTTCAAAGGCTTGGTAAAGTGGCAATGTCACACAGCAGTCTCTCACTGGATGAGTATAACTCTCTGATACTCATGCCATTTGAGTTAGCTTTTTAGCCACGTTGACAAAAAGACCTAACAAGAGCAGTTTTAGAGGAGGAGAACTTTATTTGGTGCTCAGGATTTTAGAGGTTCAAGTCCATAGACAGCAGGGTTTTGTTTTTTCTTGCTCTGGGCCTGAGGTGAGGCAGAGCACCATGAGGAAGAGCGTGGTGGAGAGAAGATGCTCAGAACATGGCACCAGGAAACAGAGAGAGAGAGAGGGAAAGAGAGAGAAAGCTCAAGCTCTGCTCAGCAGGGGCAAAATATATACTCCAAAGGCAAGCCCCCAGTGACTGACTGCCTCCAGTCAACTCCACCTGCCTACAGTTTCCACCCAGTTAGTCCATTATGGATCAATGCTTTGGTGAGGTTAAGGCTCTCATAACCCAATCATTTCACCTTGAAACTTCCTTGCTTTATCTCACATGTGAGCTTTGGGGGATACCAAGTTTCCAAACTGTAACACATGCTTTAAAAAAAAATACTTTTTTTTCAAAAGAAATCACTTGCATTTTTTTCCCTAAATGATTTCATGTTAGTCTGAATTTCCTATAGTTCTAACTGTCTTCTTAAAGACTGCTTTCCCTTCTCTGTACTCAACTTCCTTGCGGAATTGACTTTCCTTCTTTAAACTTAGAAAAATGTAAAGGTTTCACTTGTTTATTTTTAGAAAAACACCTGAAGCACATTATACAAAATGCATACAAGTTGCAGAGCATTTATAGATTCTTTCCAGAAGGCATCCCTCTGAAATCTGTCTGTCTGGGGATCTAGCACGCCAGGCAACTCTGCAAGGGACAGTTCTCTTCCATTCTTTCTGAGTGACACAGAGGATATATAGCTAGCTCCCCCTTTTGATATAAAGATGCAATTAAGGAACAAGACTGAACACTTTCCATTAACAAAGTTCTGAAGCAAGGAGAAAAGCAAATTTGTCTTGATTCATTGTTAACTTTCAAGTTAAATTGTACAGCAGTGGGTTGTCCTGTGCTCATGCATTTTATTTGTGGATTAATCTGGGTAGATATTTTAATTCTTTTGTGAATCACTAAAACATTCATAGCTCTAAAAAATAGATGGGACTGACTTTAACAAAAATAATAAAATTAATATAAAAATAGAGAAGATAGCCAATAGCTTCTTTAAAAATGAAGATTTAAAACATTTAAGGGGGGCTTGGGATATGGCTCAGGGGTAGAGTGATTACTGAGCACATATGAAACCCTGGGTTCTATTGAAAGCAAAAAAACAAACAAATAAACAAACAAAACCCTAAACAATGATGGGAACCTTGTCCCTGGGAAATTTCTGATCCTGTTTTATTGGATGGAATTATGGGGGATACATTACAGTGTCTTAGGACAGAAATCCATGCCTTCTGCAAGACTTCTGATTTTGTAAGGGGCATGCAAAGGGGCCTAGTAATGTGTCACTCCCATTGAGCTCATATAACAGCAACTGTATCACAAGGACATAAAGATAGAATAGACTAACTTGAGCCTGAGGCCTCAGTACATAGTTTCCTAACTATAACTCCTCCTACAAAGAGTTTACAAACTCTTTGTAAACTTCAGTTTCTCATCTCAAAAATTGAGATAATTATAAGCACTTCTCATGTTGATTCACTGAAGATTAAAATGATTAAACAAGATAATGTATGTAAAACATTTCACACAACATGTGGCATGCTGTAAGCTCTCTGTAAATGCTGGCAGTGACGATGATGTCAGATATCACACCTATAATGTGGCCTCTCCCCTCAAGGAATTTCTTTTAGGGAACTAAAAATTCCACAAATCACTTATAAAACTTGGAAACAATTAGGTCTGAATAGATGCTCAGGAATCGATTTCCATAGAAAAGCATAGATTCCTAGAACAAAGCAACATTCAACTCAAGAATGTAAGGTGGAAGTTGTAACCAAAGGTCACAAAGCAAGTTAATGCTAGAGTCTGGATTAGCAGCCAGGGTTCTAGTCTCCCAGTCCAGTGCTTTGAACTACATCTACCAAAGTGATGAACAATACTTTCAGTTGTCACAAAACCCCTGAGAGATCCACTTAGTGGGGTTAAGTTTTCATGAGGATACAGATGGAGGCAAGGTTGAAAGAAATCACAGGAAAAGAAAGCTTTAAGACAGCCAGTGCCAAGGGGTGTCCCCTGCTGTGATGTCCTCTTGGGGTTATCAATGCAACTGGGAACTCTTGACAACCATGAGAAACCCAACTATACACAAGTAGGCAGAGAAACTCAGAAATGTCAAAATTAATACACATGCATAAGCTTACTTCCATATGTAACGTGGAGGTAATCCAGAGGGGACATGAGAGCAGGGAGTGGACAAAGCAGGGAGGATCCTGGACTAGGATGGGCCTTAATTTTCTTGTCAATATCCATCTATGCATGATTATGTAGCAACGATTCCCTCCAATACATAAGACTATGTCGAACAAATAAAAACATAGTAAAAATTTTTATCAAGAATGAAAAACAAGAGACACTCTGCTTTCCCTCCTCTGACATCTTTCCCTGCTTGATTTTTTGCACTAATAAACTATGTATTTTACTTACTCATTTTATTTTTGTATCTTTATCCCTGGAATTAAAACACTGAGATGACAGATAATTTCATCTCTTCTTTACAAGGTTTTCATGACTTTTTAATTTTTTGGTACAGGGGACTGATACAGGGCATTTTACCACTGAGCTCTATCCCAAGCATTTTAATTTTTTTTTTTTATTTTGAGACAGGGTTGCACTAAGTTGCTAAGGCTGGTCTCGAACTTGTGATCCGACTGCCTCAGCCTCCTGAGTCACAGGGATTACAGATGTGCACCACTACATCTGGCTCTTCCTTACCAGTTTCAAGTGCCTACTAAATGCCATCATTCTGTTGCATGCCACATTCCCTGCCTGCCTGGAAATTTTGGTTTTCTGGACTGTACATGCATTTTCATGACCCAAAAATAATGCTAACAGAGTTAATGTAACTTGAGGAATTTCTTTGGCTTTGTGGTGACCACAGAAATTGACATCATTCTCCTAAGGAGGGCATATCTAGATTTCACAGCATAATTTTTACTTTCCTCCTCCCTCGCTGATTATGCTAGATATGGACATTTTAGAAAAGTCAGGAATTAAAATATAAACTACACCATTAGAAGTAGAACAATTAATTTAGAAATATTTGCATTAGGGAAGGCAGTCTTCTTAATATATTCATTGAAAGTCCTGCTGCAAGAAAGGGAGAAATGTAAGAATAAATGTTAAAATCTCTTATGCATCTATTTTCTGGTTACAGCTATATGAGAGGAGACTCCTAGGCCAATTCTCTAAAGATTAGGCAAGGTCGACCATCTATCCATGGATGATTCCCACTCCAATTGTTACATCTGTTTCCCATTCCAAATTATACTATGAACCAATTGTTAGTGAACTATGCATTCTGAGTATTCTTCCCACAGGGCAAATCTTTTTGTAAGAAGCCAAATGTACTTTCTTGTCCTTTTTTCTAATGAAAAGCCATTATATATTTAAATAAGGAAGGATGAAAGAAAGAAAAATAAAGGAAAAAGAAAGGAAGGGAGGGAGGGAAGGAGGGAAGAAGGAAAGAAAATCTGCAGTCCTAGGCCAGAGAATGACTTACAACTAACTTGACCCCTAGGAACTGAAACTCTCACTTTAGTCAGCACTACTTCACATTTACTCTCATAGCATGTTTAAGAATCATGGACCTCCACTATCATGCATCAGTGGTGAAGCCTCACCCCCTTGAGTATTTGTGAGAAGATCCCCTTATATAGCTGATGGGCTGCAGGGTGGATATTTAGTTCCCTTCTTATCTGATACCCAAACTAAAAAGGTTGCAGAAGTTCTTGAGTTAGTTCACAGAATTATTCTGTTACTTAGAGATTAAACAAAGAGAGAGAGACAATCCTAGACAAATTCAACAGTTATCTCTCCTTTCCTCAGGAGACCTTGCATCATATACTGTTTCCCTGGTAGACCCACGATAAACTGGGTATCAAAATGTACTGCCTGTCCCTCTGTTTATTACATGGATTTCCTGGTACTTGTCACAACACAGGGGCAAGAATCTTATGACCTCTATTAGGCCTCCTTCACTGCTTGAATGCACTCACACAATGTCACACAGTGTTAGCAAATATTGCTGAAGACTGTCCCTAGAGCGATGAATCTGGAGGGTGGGAGGAGGAGAATGGAAAGAGCCCACAGAGAGCGCTCAAGGGAGATCTCGGCAAACCTTACAGAAACACTTTAAACACATTGGAGCTCAAAGGCAAAAATCAAAACTAATGGAGTGTTCGTATTTGCCATAACAGGGTAAATGAAGTCTGAGACCAAGCAGGCTGCCTGCACGTGGTGCTGAGGCAAAGAGCTGGATGGGAGGAAAACACAATTTCAGCATCTTCCTCTTTGGTAAGTAAATTCTAGTAAATTGAATCATAGACTGAGCATTTGTTCTGGTCCAAAAACCATTCACCCTGTCACCATTTCCGGTAATGTTCCCCTGGGTTTCTCCTGCTAAAAACCTATCTTGCATTCTCAAATAATGTTGAGGCACAGAGAGAGAGAGAGATGTTGCCCCATCTGCACCTCCAGGAGTTGACATGTGTTTCAGTGTTTCAGGGCATCTCATCTGTTGGCAGAGCCAATGAAATTCATTTCACATACCTTTATCAGAACCACTATGAAATAGAACACTTTTTTGCTGGCTTAAAGCTAACAGGATATAAATTTTGATCTGCAAGGACCATGGTAAAATGGAAGCCAGTTTTATAACACAGCCAAAACACAGTGCTGAACAGAGAGAGATGGAGAGCAGACTTTTTTTTTAATTTGATGAATGCGGAGTCACAATTGAGGGGGAAACATCATCAAACAATCAAGAACAAATGCATATATACATAGTTATCCAGGGCTAATGCCATGTCATGGATGCCCTGCTTGGGTTCCCCATGTTGCTGTTTCCCCCAGAAGAACCCCTGAGTTAAATGGATATCTTGTGGAGGTCAGAGATCTCCTTCTGCTATGTCACCACCCTCCAGTCTCCTAGATATCTTTCCTAAGCCCTCCCCCCAGCCTGTCCCTCACCCTTCGCCACCAGGTATCCTAGGCAAACATCCCCGTTTTACGTAAAGAATCATACAATTTGAGGTTTTTATTAGCTTAGCCATCTAACATACTGCTTCCTGATGTATTCTAGCTTCCATAGATGAGAGAAACCATTCGGCCCTTGAGTCTCTGAGATTAGGATACTTCACTTAGCATAATTCTTTCCATCTCCATCCATTTGATATCAAAACCATAATATCGTCTTCTCTAATGGCCGAGTAGTATTCCATTGTATATATGTACCAAAGTTTTGAATCCACTCATCCAGTGAGTGGCATCTGGGTTGGTTCCATAGTCTAGCTATAGTAAATTGAGCTGCTATAAACATTGATGAAGCTGTTATCTCTATAGTATGCTGATTCTAACTCTTTTGGGAAAATACCCAAGAGTGGGATAGCTGGGTCATAAGGTGGTTCCAGCCTTAATTTTTGAGGAGTCTCCACACTGCTTTCCAGAGTGACTGAACCAGTTTGCAGTCCCACCAGCAGTGTAACAGTGTTCCTCTTTTCCCACAGCCCCTCCAGCATCTGTTCTTGTTCGTGTTCTTCATTTTTGCCACTCTAACAGGGGTGAGGTGGTATCTCATTGAAGTTTTGATTTGCATTTCCCTTACAGTTACTGATATAGAACATTTTCTCATATACTTATGGGCTTTCTGGACTTCCTCTAGTGAGAAGTTTCTTTTTAGATCTGTAGCCACCATTTATGGATTGGATTATTTGTGATTTTGGTGTTTAGTTTTTTAGTTCTTTGTATATTCTGGATATTAGCCCTCTGTCTGAGGTGTAACAGGCAAAGGTTTTCTCCCATTCTGTAGGTTCTCTCTTGATGTGGAGAGCAGACTTTTAACCTTGACTAAAGGTGAATGTAACCTCATCCTTAGCTTGTTAATTTGGTGAATTGCATTAGATTCATCAATCAAAAAAACATACTTTTAACAAAAGATGATGGAAATCTAACTTTCAAAGTCTGAACCCTGAAGGGAAAGATTTTCCTCAGTCTTCCTAGTTGTTAAATGTTCAGCATTTTTTTAAAAAGTACAAAGTTTTCCATTTGGTCTGGGGTTAAAAAACTTCCCTTTTTTTCTCAGAAGCCTGAAATTATTTATTTTATTTGGCAGAATATCTGCATTCCACATTCTTATCGCCTTCTTCCAGACTCTTTCAGGGTCTCTGACCTCCAGCAACCTCCTATCAGGATTAAGTGTCCTGTACCCACATTCTAATGCCTCAAATTAATGAATTGAATATTTGATCTTCTACTACTTCTTGACAACTCAGTTTTTCTTTTCCTCTAAAACAAACCTGATAACCTGCAGTCTGGAAACTGACCTCTGTTAAATTCGAGTTCTTTAATCTCAAATTTTTCTGCTCATCGAAGAAAATGTCCTTCTATGAGAAAAATCTTTCTTGGGATAGAAACCTTCCTCAGTGGAAAAATAACTCATCCTTCCAAACAGACAAGACCTGGTAATATCATCTTGCAATAACAACAGATGATGAACAGATACTTACTCATGTTTCCTGCAAACAAGAGTTTTTGTCTCCCAAAGATAGTTCAGTTGTCATAAACAGAATTTTTAAAAAAATTAAATTAAATTTTAAAATTAAAATTTGAAAAATTCTGTTTAGGGAATTAAACAGAGTAAATTATATTATGTGTACAGACAAATATACTACAATGCACTGGGTCCAATGTTATGCATGATTATAATGCACTAATAAAAAAAATTCTTAAAAACTAAGTTTAAAAGATAATAAAAGAACATTTTGCCTGTAATAGGAGACATACCAAGCTGTAAAGCTGAAGGTCTTTTATCAATACTCAAGTTGCACACAGCCCTAGCAACAGGCAACCATCTTGAAATGACCCCCCACTCATGTGACTCTTCATGTGCAGGATTCATGGCAGTAGGATCAGCTGAGCTGGAAGACTCCATGCTGAGGAAGTGAGACAAACTGCTCTCTGGCCTTCATTCAGCTCCTACTCTTAAGAAGCATGCATCCATCACCCACAGGGTTAGTCTAGACCAGTCTCATAGCCAAGTCAAGTCTCTGGTCAGGCAAACAATTTTTATGACATTTTGAATTCTCTGTACACAGATCTATGTCAGAATTATTTATGAACATAAAATAGCATGATTTCAGTACTAATTTTTGTTTTGTTTCCAATGACCTTAAACTCCAGTGTCTATAACTGAGTTCTACCTGAAAAATCAGACTCCAACAGAGACCACATTCAGGGCCTTGGTTGAAACAACCTGTGACTCAGATACATAGGATGGGGAACTAAGAGTACATAACACCAAAGTTTGTTTCCTTGAGCTATTGTTAGCACTTTGAGCCTGGAGAAATGGTGTACCAATCTTTTTAAAAATCTAGTATTCCATCTATTCTAGAAAACAAGATGGGCTTTTCTCCCACAGGACAACTTCATCGGTCCCACTCAGAACATACTCTTACCTTCACTACTGGCCACTTGGTATATAACTGGAGTAATATGACAAGAAGATAGAGTAAGGTGAAGTTCAGAATAAAAGTCAAAATTTATCCTATGCTGACTATTTCTCCAAAACTTTGAAACCAAAGAGCCAAAATCTTCATATGCAGTTAGTTCTAGGGTGACAGATATGTTGCTTATGTAATAAGTTACCTTTAGAGGACTACACAAAAAAAGTAGGCCAACTCAATCTAAGTCACACCATAATTCAACAACAGTCATAGTGAACCAAAAGAAAGGTCTACAGTTTTGAATTGTAATGCCTTGACATGAAAGAGGAAGATATCCCAATCTGAACCACGAAGGGGTTTGAACAAGAAAACTGGGACAAAGAATAAAACAAGGAACAGTATTTTTGAATTGGAACATGATTCCTACACTCAAGAATTAAATCCTAGTAAGGCCCCAGAAAGTGTGCACACTTGCTAATAGGATGGCTTCTGGAAACAGACTATGTGACAACCTAGGCTGACTATAGCTCACACACACACACACACACACACTCTCTCTCTCTCTCTCTCTCACACACTCACACATACACACACATACCATTCCAAATTAATAAATGAAGTGTTGATCATGTTCTGGTTCAGAGTGGGCCTGTTGATTCCATAGACTCCCCGTGTCACCATTTCCCTGGGAACACGTATATGGAAGCCTACTCTTGTCTCTAGTCTCTAGTGTCCTACAACTTACCAAGCCCTGGCTCTGAAAACCACCCTCTGAACTGGAAGAGAAAATCTACTCCTCCAGATGCTCAAGAAAGTAATAAAATAATAGTTTAGATCTCAATACAGCAGGATATGAATTAGAGATTCAGAAATACACTTGTTCAGGAACAAGATGAAAAACATGAGACTATTGATTAGGCCAATGGAACACACACCAGATGTTCAAGAGATGTGAATGTCCAGGGCTCAAAAGTTCAAGTCCTTTAAGAATGGAATCATAAATGCAGTATTTATATTAGTATAGGACACACTTGTTCTTAAATGTTTTTTTTTTTCTGTTAGGTACATACGTATTTCGGTCAAAATCAGAATTCTACTATTCTCAACAGGATACTAAAGTCCAATAATAATTTTAAGTTTTCTGAGGTATAACATTAGATCCTGAATGCCGCATGGCTTCACATAAGGAAAAAAGTCACTAAACTAGTGAGTAAATCTATCCTACTGTCCAGCATTGAAATTGCAACCAATAAATGTGCTGCCTGGTAAATACAAACTTGCCAAGTTCTTAGAAAACAAGTGACTCCACGCTGAGAGTCAGAGATACAGAATGAAGTCTGGTCATTGTTGGAATAGACAGACAAACTGAAACGATCATGGTAACTCTAGTCCATTCACCATATTTCCAGGACCTCATTTAGACACAGACTCTTTCTTAGCTCAAGCCTTGCTTCAGTGCCAAAGATGAAGGCTGAATAGAGAGGATAGTATTCACACAGGGCCTCTTGCAGTCATTGTCTCGAGCCAGTGTAAAAAGGGATATTGTATTTGTTGGGGTGCAACCATAAGGAACATATAAAGCAAAGGCTTTCATTCAGGCCTTAATTTGTAAACCTGAACTTAGAAGAGGGATGCATAAGAGTTAGAGAAGACATCAATACAAAGAGCCATTACTGAGTTTGTCCCCATTGTGAGCCACTTGTCTTTGATCCAGGGGAACCATTGGCACTATCTTAAGAAATGCATCTCAGGAAGTTTCACACAAAGAATGAAGGAGAAGTGTTTGCTGAATTTCTCCCATCTTCCCATTGTTCAAAGGTGACCCAGTTGATGTGTAGGGCACAAAATAGTGTGATGTGAGTTTTCAGCTACATGAAGCAAGTCTAACATTATAAGGAACATTGTTGGTACACTTATTGGTATAATACGTGAGGCTGGAAGGATAAAAATTGTTCTAAAGAGGTGTGTGACACAGACTTATACCCACTTGTTAAGAGATTCAATTTCCATTACAGTTGTGCTGACTTTTTCTTGAAAGTTCCATCAAATCTAATGAAGGAAAGAAATATTCCACTACTGTAAATTTCTCAGGAATACATTCCTTAGATCCACAGTCTAATAATTTAATTCAAATCCAAATTTGATCTTTGGACATAGTAAACCATGCCAGTTGAATTTAAGATGCCACTATCCACAGGGAACAATGTCAATGAAATAAATAATGTAAGAATAATGTCAACAAAAATAACGCACCATGCTAATAAATTAAAATAAAAGAGAAATAGTTATAAAATATATTATCCTGATATATGATTATTTTCTTTTCTGGAAAATGTAATTCCCACAAGTTGTAAATTGCCATACAATAATAGTAAAGCTGAAATATATTAATGTTAAGATATCAAGGTGATCCAAAATGGATTACAAATTCATACATCTGAGTTACATGAACTTGCAAAGTTTCAGAATTTTAAAACTTAATGTAGAATAATTGTATTTAATCTGGCCATATTGGACTAATTTTCTTATCTATCATTAGAATGGTTTAATATTTTCTCTTACCCATGTGTCATAAAGTAAGGATTGTATATCTACCCCAATTAGTCATTTTGCTTAGTCCAGAAACCAATACTGCTGTTTTCTGCTGATTCCAAGATTACACGAAGGCCAGTATGCATATGAGCCTTTGAAGTTGTGTGGCAGGATTTTAGATGGAATTGCTGCCACTGACTTTGGTATGATTAGGATCTAAGAAACAACCATGGGAATGATTCTAGATATCTTTAGAAAAACAGCCTTGCAGAGGGGTAGAGAAATCTGTAGTGGATGCCAACATTGCTGTGATTAGGGCACACTGATTTCCTAATCAAGTCCATGAGGAATTACTCACTTCACCTCTAGCCTCTTGACCCCACAGGAGCAAATGGTCATTTGCTGGACTGCCAGACCACTGCGAAGTCAACAAATCAAGATGTACAAGAGGTGCTAGGTATGCCAAGTGTGGTGTGTGTGTGTGTGTGTGTGTCTTTGTGTGTTCTGTTGGGTACATATGTAAAATGTGCTACAGAAAGGGAAGAGATACTTAAAATGCTATATTAAAGTTTACAAGTTCCTAAGCAAAAGGATTCCTAAGGATCTTACTAAGTTGATATTATTTAATGAAAGTGCTGCTATGTAAAAGAGAGAGTGCACAACAGAATAAATTATCCTGATGAGCTAGAAGACTGGCCAGAATTCAAAGCAATGAAGCCAAACAAGCAGACACATATCATGCAGGAAAGCCTGAGCATGTAGCTCCATCCTCAGAGAAAGCCACCAAATGCTTATCAGGAAAATCCTGCATACAGTCACCCCCTAACTTTTAAGCAGAACCTTGTCATGTTTGATGATCCATGACCATGATCAGTATTACACTAAATTTCTGAAATATAATGTCCTGTACTGTTAAAGAACAAATAGAACAGTACTAGAATCTATCCATCACTCTAAAATACTTCTGGTCTAAACCCCCATTTATCACTTTGTTATGTCACACATTATGTTGAGAGTTTATATTTTTCTGTTGTGACATTTCTTACTTGATTTTTGGGTTTCTTTATAAAAATGATTTCACATAAATTACTAATTCTGATGTTTATAACAATGTTATGAGATAAAGAAAACAGGTGTTGATTTCATTTCCTAAAATAGAAAGGAAAATATGGGGCTGGAAGAAGTTGAGAAGCAATTCAGTATCTTATTTCTAATAACTAGAAAAACTGAGGCAAAAAGTTAGAATTTCAATCAAATAATATCTATACGTACATATGTATGTATATATTTATATGTATATCTATACCTATAGATAGATTGATAAGTGTAGGATAGAGTAACCACAGTTCAAGATAAATTCACTTTGTAGAAAACCCTGAAGAGGCTAGGCATGGTGGTGCATACCTATAATACCTGTGCTTTGGGAGGCTGAGGCAGGAGGATTGCAAATACAAAGTCAGCCTTAGCAAGGCCCTAAGCAATTTAGTGAGATCTTATTTTAAAATAAAAAATTAAAAGGGCTGGGGATGTGGAGATGTGGCTCAGGTCAGGGGTTTAGTACCCCTGAGTTCAATCCTTGATAACTAAAAAAATGTGAACTTGCCATCCTAACAAAATAACAATAAGCAAAATAGCTATTTATTTAAGATTTTAACAGCCTTAGCCTCATCATTCTATTACATGACTATTTTGCATCAAACATAATGCCAGGAATTTTATATAAAATATCTCATTTAATCCTCATAAGAATCTTAGGAGATTAATATTATCCTATTTGGGTCTACTTATGATAAATTATCTAATATTCATACTGTAATGTTCGCCCACAATGTGCATCAAGTACCGTGTACTGGATATCTGAGGCGGCCTTGGGAGGAAACTATCTATAAGAACCAGCACAGGACAATGAAAAAAAGGAAGGGACCATGCACCAAACAATTCTTTAAAAATGACAACTTGTCTATAGAACACAATTTATGATATGTAGACTTAGACCTATCTATGACTTGATATTGCTCTGAGAATACAAAAAGGGTTCATGGTCCATTGCTATACAGAGGCAAATTTTGCCTCAGTACAAAAAATAAAAATAAAAATTTCAGAAGCCAGTAACTGGAAGAGAGAACTCCTGGTAGCTGGCAGTGCTTGATTGAGACAACACAAAAAAACACACTCTGAGCTTTCCAGAAACAAACAACAACCAAACTCTGTCCCTCCACGTCCTCTTCCAACTCCATCCAGTCAAGGTTCTGGACCCCAAGGAACTTCTTTATCAAAGTACACTGGGTGAGGTGCTGCCCATTATCATTGAATCAAGTGATCACCATCAGCTTCTGTTTTGTAACTATCTTTGTGTGTGTGTGTGTGTGTGTGTGTGTGTGTGTGTGTGCCCATACTTTTCATAAAAAAGAGAGAGGGGGAACAGAACAGTGTGTGAGAGAGAATCAATTCCATTCAGTTCTTCATGTGGTCTTCATTGTTCCAACACTTTGTTGTGTACCCAATGCTGTGATTTGAACCTGGGACCTCGCACATGCCACACAAGCACTGCAACAGCTGAGCCACCGCTCCAGCCCACCTCTGTATATTTTTTTTAGCTCTTCTTCAAGTAAATGTTTCCAATGGACTAGAGAAATGATGTAGCTTTCAAAATTTAGCCTTATCTTTCCTCGCTGTACACATTATAACCTTTACACAGGAAAAGAGCATTTTTTTTTAAACAGAGAGGGACAGTGAGAGAGAGAAAGAGAGAGTCAACTTTATTTAGTTTTTAATGTGGCTTTCGTTGCTCCAGTTGCTCCAATACTTTTTTGTGTACATAGTGCTGGGGTTTGAACCTGTGTCCTTGCACATGCCAGGCAAGTGCTTCAACCACTGAGCCACCACTCCAGACCTGGGGAGGAGCATTTTTGACCATCTTTCAATAACATTTCATGTGTGTGATATTTTATTGGAAATTTCTAGAATGGAATTTATACAAGTAATAAATTATAAAATGCCAACTACACCCTCTAGAGGTTGAATCCAGAACCAGTTTTCCACACTTTATCATTGCTACCAGATAGTTCATTAGCTGCTGTAAGGAACCCTAGTATGGATATACCCACAGACGTTTTTTACCCCCTCACTTCCATTCCCATCCTTGTCCAAGTTAGCATTGTTTTCTGAGTTTTCACTCATGACAATCAGAATTATTGAAGTGTCCTAAAACCCATCTTCTCTCTTGCTCCTCTCCTCCAAAATAAGTGATCAATAATTGATAATTAAATTTTAAAAAACCCATTACATCCTGTTGGTTGTTAGCACAAACTCGTCTCCTGGATTTTCATGTGACTTACTTAGGCACAGTTATGTCTGTAAGTCAGATCCGTAGGGTCACCTTAACTCCCACAGTAGTCTTCTTGCTGTTCTACCCACCCCTCCTTTAGGTCTTCTAGTTAGTCTAGAGGAAGCCTTCTCCAGGTCTAACTGTCTAACAATAGCAACATTGTACCAGCTGTACACAATCATCTTCTCTCTCTTACTGCTAAAGCTTGCCCCTCCACCATACGCCCACCTTGTCCCCAACTGCTACAGTGTGAATACTGTGCCCCCACAGTCTTCCTGCGTTGGAACCTAATACTTAACAAGAGGTGAAGACTTGGGAGGTGATTAATTCCTGAAGGATCCTCCCATGTGAATGAGGTTAGCACCCAAGAGGTAGGAGAGCCTGCTTCCCTCTCCTCCTATATGAAGACACACAGAAAAAGAAGGACCTCCCTAGACTCTGAACTGCTGTCCCCTGATCTTGGACTTCCCACCATCCAGAACTTTAGGCAATAAATTCAGTATGAGTTATTTTGTGATGGCAGCCCAAACTGACTGAGAGACCACCCAAAGAGCCCACAGAGACTAGGTCACCTGCCTGTAGACTATTGTTCAAATATGATCTGAAAGAGAAATTTATATTGACCAGACCTCATTTCAGGGAAAAGATCAGATCACATTGATTTGGGGGAATATTTTATAGGTTGCTTGATGGCTGGAGTTAACTTTTAGAATACAGGAGTGATTCACAACAAACCATTTTCTAAGGAAGCTGTGACTGTTGATTGAATCAAAATACTTTTTCTCTTCTGAGAGGGCATTGTGGTGTAAAGGTGACATGAGGCAGACTTTCAGGTTCCTCTTTCTGATCACTGCTCCAATTAGTGATAAACTATTCCAGTCTCAATAAGTAAATTATGTACTTCCGTAGATGAATAAAGAAGTAAGTAGGGGCTAGAGCAGTGGCTCAGCGGTTACAGCACTTGCCTGGCATGTGCAAGGACGTGAGTTCAGACCCCAGCACCAAGTACACAAGGAAGATTTGGACCAGCCAAGGCCACATGAAAAACTAAATATAATTGATTCTCTCTCTCTCTCACTGTCCCTTTCTCTGTTAAAAAAAAAAAAAAAAAGAAAAGAAAAAAAAGAAAGAAGTACATGTCAGGTGCAGTGGTGCAAACCTATAATTCCACTGGCCTAGGAGGCTGAGGGAGGAGGATCACAAAGTCAAAGTCAGCCTCAGCAACTTTGCAAGAACCTAAGCTACTTAGTAAGACCCTCTCTCAGAATAAAACAGAAAAATTAAAAGGGCTGGAAATATAGTTCAGTGTTTAAGGGCCCCTGGGTTCAATCTCCCCCCAAAAAGAAATAAATACATGGGCAATATTGCCTAAAGGACCTCCTTCTTATGATCCTTCCCCTCCTGCTTGCTGGACATGTCCTTGTCCCCAGGTATGCTGGGCATGTACAGTGCTGCTCCTCTGCCTTATTGCTTCCTCTGCATAAATAACCTATCCACTCCCTCGCTGCGCTTACCCTACTCCTAAAAATATTCTTCTCATCTTCAATAGGTGGGCTTTTTCCTCTTGATTTCCCCAGGCATCTATTTGCCCCATTATCTGTGTTTCCAGTGCATTTATTCATACTACTTGTTTTTTTATTAATTATCATCTTGAAAGGGATATATATTTTACCTGTCTGTTTTCAATAATAGTCTTTGTAGTGCCTCAGGGCAAGAATATCTTATTTGTTTTTATTTAGTGCTTAATTCAGTAACTGACCCTGGCTAAGTGCTCAGATAATGTTTATTGAATTAATTGGATTAGCTTCTGGGTTGCATTACTTCTCAGATTCTCTGAAGTGGGTTCTATCCTTGACTGAGACATTGACCCACTCAGTAACCAAAAAAAAAAAAAGAGAGAGAGTGACAGGGTGTGTTCATCTATACTGAAGCTCTATTTGGAGAATCAAATTAATATATTGAAAATGTTTTAATAAAGCACTCTACTAACTAAATTGATATAATATCTCATTATACATCTTTCTACATAGAATTATTTGTTCAATTGAGTGTAATGGATCAGTGCTAGATCACGAGTGGTGCTTAAAAAAAAAAGAATCACATTAATGCAAAAGTCCAAAATGTTTAATGACAGGCCTGTGTCCCCTAGCTAAAGAAACCTGCAAAGACTACAGCATGAAATATCAGCTCTTCCATGGAAATCTCTAAGAGTCTATCACTCCCAGTCTGTGAGCACTAGGAAAGGGACAGCAATAGTTCAGCATTTTAGTGTTCTCTATGACATTCTTAAACATGGAAAGAAATCTGAGAAACAAGTATATAAAGAGGTAAAAATTAAGAATAACCAGCAGAGAGGCAAAATAAAAATGGCTCTGTAATAGGCCTTTGCAGAACCTTCAATTATATAATTCTCTCTTAGTATGAAATATGAAGGGACAAGCAGCACAAAGCCCCAAATGAGGGCTCAAGCTCCAAATATATCTTCATTACAACGCTCTAATTTAAACAAATCATAACCATTAAACACACAAATCAACAAAATATACACTGTTTCACAAAACACTGTATTTCTAGTCTACTGGTATCCAGAACCTATGAAATCTGAGTAATATTCATTATTTTGCTAAATATCCTTGATTGCAGACCCCACCACCACCACCATCTCAACTCCTCCTGCTTTAGTGGGACTTACCTCAAGGTGGACATGTGACTCTACATGTCCTCCATGCAACACAAAATGTTCCTGAGTGGACATATAGACCAAATTGGGCAAAAAGACTAAACCAATGCTGTTGAATAAAATTAAGAAAAAAAAAAAGAAAAGAAAACCCTATTGAGAGGGATGTTAAGTAGGTGGTCTTTAGGTCTGGGGCTACTGGTGATCATTATCTTCTATGAATGAAGAGTATGTTGGACAATTAAATCAACACTGAGGAAGAAAATGAAATATTTTCAATGACAATTTTATCCAGTGATGTTTGAATCATGTGTCATTTTTTTTCCATCCGTGAGAAATAAGAAGTCTGGTCCATTTTCAGAATGTAGTTTTAATGTTCGCATGTAAAAGCAAGCCATCATAGGTAGGGAACCTAGTGGTCAGAGACAATCTGTTTGGAAACTCCTTATCAGATATCCCATTATACCCATACCTCTTTTTTGTACCCACCCCAATTTTATGTTAGCCAATTGCACAGAGTGTACCCCTGAGCTCCTCCAATCAGAGTGAAGGATAGGATTGTGTCTGGTTGGAGATATAAGCAGGTGGGCTGCAGGCTCAAGTGGATCCCCTCTGTGAGTGCACCCTTCTGTCATCCTTACCCACCTCTGGGCACATGTTTTATTTTCTTATGGCACCTCAGGATTTTTAATAGTTTTGTTTCTAATACATCTAATACACTTGTAATTAATATTTTGCTACTTGCAACCAGAAGATTCTTGAAGAGTACATTGCTAAAGATCCTATACGGTGGTGCATGCTTCTAATTCCTCTGCTCAAGAGGCTGAGGCAAGAGGGTTGCAAGTTCAAACTCAGCCTCAGCAACTTAGCAAGGACCCTATCTCAAAATAAAAAATAAAACAAGCTAGGGGTGTGGCTCAGAATTTAAGCACCTCTGGGTTCAATCCCTGGTACTATAAAAAAAAAATCCTCTGTATATAGTTGTGCTTACTCTGCCCCATTACCTGTAAACTTCCTACACTCTTTTGCTCAAGTCCCTGGCTAAGGTTCGCCTCCTTCTCTGACAAGCCTCTTCACAACAAAGCAAACAGTTATGGTCTTTTCTTATGATCTCCCAGACCACTAGTAGTCTGAAGCTCTCAAATGCACTTATGGTAGACTTCAAAATTTTGGGTCCATCTTTTATTATTCAGATGTCAGTAGAAGACCCTATCCCCAACTCCCCATGTCCTACTCTCAATCCTACCCCATCCAAAAATTTTATCTAGACATCACTTTGGAGACTTGTACTACCAAAATTATAGCACTCACAAATTCATTATTGCTTCCATGATCTGCAAGATGGGACCTCATTTCTCCTAAGCCCCTCTATTTTCATCTTAGAGTCTGCACACAGTGTTAATATCTATTTCCTTTTTCAATTATTTTCTTATGTTTGATATTGCCCAGATGCCAAGTATTTGTAAAATTTAGAAATGTAAGCTTTATGTGCCCTATGAGATTGTATACCATAGACTGAAGTTTTCCACTGCCTTACTGCTCTCTTCACTTCCTTGTCTCCTTTCCTAATCACATGTTTATCTGTCCCCAACCCATTTACCAGAAGCAAAAGTCATTTTTTTGTACCAGGGATGGAATCCAGAGGTGCTTAACCACCAAGCCACATCCCCAGCACTATTAATTTTATTTTATTTTGATGCAGGCTCTCACTAATTTACTTAGGGCCTCACTCAATTGCTGAGGCTGTCTTCAAATTTGTAATCCTCCTGCCTCAGCCTCCAATGCCACCGGTATTACAGGAATGCGCCATCAACCTGGCACAAAATGCATCTTACTTATCTCCCCATTCTTTTTTGTTTAATAAACATCTTATTTTATTTTTCCAATCACACATAACACCCAACTACTTGTTGAGAATATCTCTTAAATCAATACTTCCTTCTTACTAAGTGGAATTCTGTATATACAACTATCTTTACCTGGCTAGTGTTTAAGAATGTGTTGCTTTTCTAGCTTGACTCTAGGACCTTTTATGAATGATGAAGTGAAGGGTAAAAAGGTCCAAATTTATAAGTAAAGGATCTGGATTTGATTCCTGGATTGACCTCTTTTGAGGAGTGTAGTATTAAGCAAGTTACTCAAGAGGCCCACCCCTGGGCGTCTTCAACCACTGGGACAATGAAACGTACCTAAAGATGGAATAAAACCTACCCAATGCATCTTCTAGAGGGACCACAATACATATTGGTTTCCTAATCAATCTACAGTCTATATTTACCGCTAATCATACTGCTTGGCACAGCCAAGTTCTTGAACAAATAACTAAGGGTGTAATGATGGTGGGATTTCAGCACAGTGCTATGCTATCAGTAAAAACTGCTCCCCCACACACTCTGATTCAGAGAAGCCTTGGCAAGATGGCCCATCACCATCATTTTTATCCCCAGTAGGTCCTCTGCTCTGACAAGAAGTATACTGATAGGACACTTTGAATTCAGTATTTTCTGGTCTTTGCTAAAAGCTATGTGTCAAAACTACAAATGAGAATACCAAAATAAAAAAAAAAGAGAGAGAGACATGTGTGTTGATATGTGTGTAGAAACTGGCTAAGAGGAAGGCAGCTTCTTTACAGAAAAAAACTGTCTGCTCTTTAGAGTTCTTAAAAGTACACAATTATTATAAGCACAAGAATTAATTCCTATTCTATTTTGCAGTGAAATTTCTCTATTATTCTAAAGAAAATTATAATTAACCATAGTTCCAAGAGAGACAGGTGGTCTATCTACAATTTTTACTGTACCATTGACTATACCAAATGAAAACCTGCTCCAAAACCCAAATCCTCATTATATTTATCTAATGGAAAGAATTCAATGGGAGTCACAGGAAAAATTGAAGTTTTAAGGAATATATAGCAAAACTGTAGGTTTGTAACCAGCACTGTTTCAAATGCTGAAATCCAATTGTACTACTCCCCACCCTCCACCTACAAAAAGTATCATGTCAAACAATTAGAACTACAGATACCAAGTGAGGTTTGGATAACCTAAAAAAGAAAAAAAGAAATACTTCAGTAAGCAACTCTCTTTAGATGAATATAATTAGTACAAGTGTCCAGGTTCAGATCCCAGTACCACATGCACAACTGAATGTCTGAGAAACAAAGGCCAGATGAAAAAAAATAAAATAAAATTGATTCGCTCTTTCTCTTTATCTCTCTCTCTCTTTCTCTCTAAATAAAATAAAATAAGTAAAAAGTAAAGAAATGCTACAAAGAGTATTTATACAAAATGCAAAGAGAAATCTGTGTGTGTATGTGTGTGTGTGTGTGTGTGTGTGTGTGTCTGTGTAAGAGGAATCAGAGAGGGCAAGTGAGAGGAAGAAAAGAAAGGAAGGATGGAGAAGGGAGGGATGGGAGGGAGCACTTGTTGGTGGATTATAAAGCAGCTCTAGTTTCCTGCGCCCCACCCCATGCACAACTTCTACAGTGCAACTTGGCAGCAGTTGCGCCCATAAGAATTCAGATTCATCGCACCACACTTTGTATCATGGTTTGCTTTTCTATTTGCTTTGACCAGCAAATTGAGGTAAAAGTGACATTTCGCCTATATAAACTGAGGCTGTAAGAGTAATATCAGTTAACTCTCATTCTAACATCCCACTCCACAATTCAGTGGCTTAAAACAATTAACACTGTTTTTATGTGCAGAAATCTATAGATTAGCTGAGTGGCTCTGCGTATCTGGGCTAAGCATAGCCGATCTTGGCAGGGCTTGTTCATCATCCAGCAGGCAAGCCCAGGCCTTGCCACACGGTGGTCTTCAGGAGAGTGCATAGAAATGTGACAGACTTCTTAATCCTTATGCTTGGGACTAGCAAATGTTACATCCACTCATTGTGCTTTCTAATACAATTCAAAAAAGTCAGACTAGACTCTGGAAGTATTGAAAGAGATTGCTTCTTGATGGAGGAGCTACAGATTCATGTTTTAAAGAGTTTGGTTGGGGCTGGAGCGATGGCTCAGCAGGTTCAGAGCTTGCCTGGCATGTGTGAGTACGCAAGTTCAAACCACAGTACCACACACACAATGAAGTCTCAGAGCAACAAAGGCCACATAAAAATCTAAATAAAATTGATTCTCTCTCTCTCTCTCTCTGTCTCTCTCTCTCTCTCTCTCTCCCTCTCCCCCCCCACTCTCTCTCTCTTAAAAAAAAAATAAAGAGTATGGCTGAGCATGAACAGAGTACCAGGACCACTGTTATAATTAATATAACATGAGAGGCTCTAAACCCTTTGGCTTACCCGTTTGGAACTTTACCTCTGCTATGAGAGCAAGGCCAGCTCACTTGATAGTGATAGGAGACTCACAGCCCCTCATTGCAGGCAGCTCAGCCAACTACCAACCAACTTCCATAGTAGTAAGCCCTGCTCCACCAGCCGCCTCCAGAGGACTGCCACTCACCAGAGGTAGGAGGGAGACAGGAAAGTTAAGAACCACTCCTGTGAGCCAACCCAGATCGCTGACCCACAGAACACTGAATCCACACACACACAGATAACTATGCGCAAACCAAGTTTTGAGCAGGTAAACTAAGTAGCAGAACTACAGTGTCAACAAGCCACTGGCACCCAAGCTTTCCCGTTACAGATGTGCCTGTCTTCAGGAATAATCAGGGAGGTTCTGTGAAGGGTGCAAATCAGAGGCAGAACACAATCCGAGTCTCCTGTTGTTGACAGTGGGAAGAGGAAGGCCCTGGCACCATGGGCTGTCACTGCTGTTTGTGTTTGCTATGCCTATGACTGCTACAGTAAAGTGCTGCTTTATAACTTGCAATTTGTTTAATATCCTGTTGTTCATGTACTTCTGCAAATGTTTAATTAGATACAGCAGTTTTGCATACTGATTCAGCCATCTGAAAATGTTTGACAGGACCTGAAATAATCTTTTTTTTTCACTTATTTAATCTTTTATTAATCCATAATCTACTCTGGGCTCCAAATATGTGCAAAATGCTGTCAAGGGTTTTAGATGTGTGGTAGTAATGAGGCAGAGAAAAGTTAGGCCGTCAGTGTGGGCAGAACAATGTGGGTCGATAAGGAGAAAATCAACTGATGGTTGTCTTTCCTGAGAGAGCAAAGACATCCCCCAATGCTAATAAGGGTCTGACAAGATCAGCCCAGATGCAGACACTCCCTGCTGCTAAGGAAGGAACCACATTCTTTCTATGGGAGCCTAAGGCATGGACTAAACACTGGACCAGAATTCTCTGCGCCTGTGTCCTAGGTACAGGGGTAGGGAAGCAGTGACCAATCGAGGAGAGGACATCATATAAAAATGGCAAAGCTCACTGCCTCATCAGCTCTGTCCCCTTCCTTCACTGTGGGGGAAGTCGACTCTTTTCCCTATGCTTTACTTTCTATAAAATAAAATTCATACTTTCTATAAAATAAAACCCATCTACCATGCTTGCCTTGATGTCCCTCAGTTTCATTCTTTGACTCTGAGAGGACACAAACCCAACATCACTGGCATGAGTAATATGTATGAGAATGACATGAAGAGTCCTCCTGAAAGAAAAAGAGTGAACGATGCAGACGGGCAACTGCTCAGCACGTAGTCAGCTCTGGGACAAGTAGACAGAGAAGTTTGGGCACAGCTTATGGAGCAACTCACCCTAACATGGAAAGATTGTGATCAATGACTTTTTGAAATAGCCAAAATTTTAAAAGTCCTCTCTCCAGGCAGAGGGCTTTGGGGTTGGGGTTAGGGTAGGGAAGATTTAGAGCCTTATAGGGCATCGGAGTTAATCTAATGTATCAGAATCTGTGGGGACTGGGCTGTTTGGCCCACATGTCAACAAGCACCCCAGGTCAATCTTGTGACCAGTGAAGTCTGAGAACTACTCTAGATTAATTAATGTCTGTTTGGAGAGCTGCATTGTCAGTATGATTTAGTTCAATGCTTCTGTCCTCTTTAATGTACATATAATAAGCAGATAGTAATTTGAGATGCAATTTGGTGGGAGAGATTTCTGAGAGAGCATTGATTCAAATGCAAATCACTGACTTGATGGATTGATTTTTTTTTTTTTTACTATGGTTAATAAGTAATCACTTCCAACCCACTGCATAAGGGATAAAAACACGAGGCTTACTTAAACATCTCTGCTTTCAAATCCTGGCCCTGCCACTTACCATCTGTGTAGACTGAGGCAAATAATCTAATCTCATATGTGAAGCAAGGATCTTAGATGTCTAACACATGGGCAGCTGTAAGGACAAAATAAGTTAATATATGTAAAGCATTTGATATATATGCTAATATATGCAAAGTACTTGGCACATGGCAAGTGCAAAGAAAGAGTTAGGTATTATCTTTAATCTCAGTCTCTTAATCCTTTCCCTCTTTAGGCCTAACCTATCCTCACTACCTTCCCCTTCCTTGTACATCATTTTCCTGTTATCTTTTCTGATAGAAAATAATGTTTTCCTAGGTGGCGTATGGAACAGAAGTGTCTTCCTAGGAGGGCTGCAACAAGGGAATATTTGTTCCGCTAAGAAGGGTTGTTCATACCCTGGGTCAGTGTAATCCTTAGGAAAAAATCAGTTTGTCCTTAGGATAATAGAATCTATCAGTCATTTGTTTCTCTTATAACCAGCAGATAATTCCTCTCCCTCTTCAGCAACATGCCTCTTAGTCATTAGAAACAAAGCTTTGCTGAGCATGTGGGTATCAGGCAACTGGCATTTACTCTAAGCAGATCTTTTATCTTTCAATGTGATTTGTGAAAATTAGCATGCATCTTCCTCTGCTCCCTGCACAGCTTACCAGTATATGAACAAATGCTTCCCCAACTCTTCAGTGGGGCTATTGAAGGAATTTTCTCTTGAAATGCCTCATTCCTTCACAGAGTCTACTTAATAATATGTTTGTGAATAGGATTTAAAAAATTGAAGCTCATCGCATACACTAAAATTTTATGAAATTCCTGTACAAATATATGTACTTTAGCAATAATACATATGGAATATGTAAAATCCTAAGAAAAATGTAGATGCATTTTAAAAACTGATCCTTCTTGTGAATTTAAACTTCTTTGACTAGCTTATAAAATATATTTTTAAAGAGCTATGTTAAAAAGTAATGCAAATCTGTGTTTTTATCAAGTTGTATGTCTTATTAATGAGTTATAGGAGTTACTTCTACATTCTATATACAAATTCTCAATGCCCTATTATGAGTTATTTCATAATGTGTACAATAGTAGTTTTCAGGCTGTGCCTAAACCTGTTACTCTATTTCTTAAAGCAGTAGTTTGCCATAGTCTCCTCCATTTTTTGTTTTGTTTTGTCAAAAGAGAAGGAGAGAGTAAGGGAAAGAGAAAGAGAGAATCAATTGTATTTATTTTTTCATCTGGCCTTTGTTTCTTCGACATTTATTTACGTATGTGGTGCTGGGCTTTGAACCCAGGTCCCCACACACGCCAGGCAAGTGTTCCAACTGCTGAGCCATCACTGCAGCCCACTAGTCTACTCCACTTTGAATGTAAGTGATGAGGCAGAATGACTCTACCCACTGTTATTTGTTGTTGTTGTTGTTTCCTTTTGTTTTGTTTTTAAGAAAGAGAGGGACAGTGAGAGGGAAAGAGAAAGAGAGAATCAATTTTATTTAGTTTTTCATCTGGGCTTTGTTTCTTCAACACTTCCTTGTATACATGGTGCTGGGGTTTGAACCCACATCCTTGAGCATGCCAGGCAAGCATAGTAACCTCTGAGCCACTGGTCCAGTGCCTCTAACCATTGTTTATACAAATAAACAACCACCATCTATCTAGCACAACCATAAGGCACAAACTGATGAATAAATTAATCATGCTAATAAAAAAGCCACCTTTGGACTTATGAAATTAATCAGAAGCACATGGATGCACTGGCATATCAAAATTATATTGGACAAGCCAGGTCTATGAATTTATCAAACACACAAGACTGCTGAATGGAGCAACTGCCTCAAAGCCCTTAAAAGACAGAACACCCTCAGATTGGACACTGTGCCACCCAGACCTGTCACCTATCACTCCATACAAGCTCTACCCAGGAAAATTGCTACTGTGATGAACCTTAGATTTCCTGTTGCATAGGGCTTTTAGAAGAGTGTGGTTTGTCCTGCCCAGGATGACCACACAAGGACCATTCCAAGCTCATACCTCAAGCTGACACTCTGAAGCTGCTGTCCCTCTAGATCTTGGCCTAGGATAAATTCGTCTGCTTTGACAGATCTATGACCTGAACAAGTTCTTCAGTTGGTTCATCATCTTATCTGGCCACCTATAGTAACTCTGCAACTCTACAGTAACTCTCTGCCTTTGCTCCCAGTTCAGCCTCCTTAACCATTTCTGAACGTTTCTGCAATATGTATATATCTTTGTGTAAAGTACGAAGTATGACTTGCATGTCTTAGATATTAAAACTTAAGATCAGAATAAAATAATTTCATTTGGCTTATGACTAGCAGGTGACACGTGAAAAGTCACCAATGCCAGTGGAATAGCCTGTGGATTTCTTGTTTTTTTTTTTTTAATAAATTCTGACATTGAGGAAAGACATAAATATGTTTGGTTTATATGAATGACAGACTTGCTCACAGAGTGACTTACTATTTAATTTCCTTTAAAACATCTTCAGAAAAGCAGAAGTTTTGATAAGGTCTTAAAAGTCTTATTTAGCATATTCTTTATGACTCATAGTTCTTACATCCTGAATAAGGAATCTTCACTTGATCCAAGTCACAAATATATGCTTACATGCATTTTTATAGAAGTTTAATAACTTTAGCTTTTATATTTAGGTCTACCATCTATTTCAAGTTAAAAAGCAAAAAACAATATTCAAACAGACATTTTACCAAAGAACATAAGGAAGTGGAAACCTGGCATAGGAAAAGGTGCACAATATCATTACCCTTAGGGAAATCACATGGAAACCATAATGAGCTATTTCTGTACCCTTAGTAGAAGAGCTAAAATGCAAAAGACTGACAATATCAAATGCTGATGAAAAGTGCAGTAAATGGAACTCTTGGACACTGGTTATGGGAAATCAAAATAGTATAATCACTTTGGAAATTAGTTTTACAGCTTCTTTTTTCCCCCAGCTTTACTGAAGCATAATGGACAAATAGATGTGCCTATATTTAGGGCATACAATGTGCTTCTTTTTTTAAGAGAGAAAGAGGGAATCGATTTTATTTAGATTTTCATCCTGTTTTTGTTTTTCTGACATGTAGTTATGTATGTGGTGCCAGAGTTTGAACCAGGGTCTTCATGCATGCCAAGCAAGTGCTCTCCTGCAGAGCCACTGCTCCAGCCCCCAATGTGATGGTTTGGTATAGGTACATACTATGGAATGATTGCCACAATCAAGCAAATTAACATTCTATCACCTCACACTTATGATTGATGCATGTATGGTAAGAACATTTGAGATTACTCTCAGCAAATTGCAAGCACACAAAAATATTATCAATAACTACACTCATCATGCTGTTCCTTAGGTCTCCAGCACTCATTCTCGCAACAGCAGATTTTAACCCTTTCGCCATTTCCTTCCTCACCCTTTAGCTCCTGATAAACACAGTTCTGTTCTCTGTTTAGAAGTTTGACCATTTTTAGATTCCACATAGAAGAAGCAATTGGACAGCATTCATCCTTCAGTGTCTGACTTATTTCATCAGCGTAATGTCCTTGGGGTTCATCCATGTTATCGCAAAAGGCAGAATTTCCTTATTTTGTAAGGATGAAAAATATTTCACTGTAAATGTTTTCTGTGTCCATTCAATTGTCATTTAACACTTGTTAGTATTTCCATATTTGTATTTTTATGTTCTAGATATACATTATGTAAACATATACAATGACATAAATATAAAAGCATGAAGTATAAATGTGTTCTAATTCAGTTCACTGCATAGTTGAAACTCATCTGTTGCATAACCCAGCAACAATATAAGAACACAAAACAATGATAACAAAAAACAATGTTCACGTAGAGACTTAAATATTAATAGTAATAATAACATTATTTATGGTGGCCCCAACATGGAATGAACCCAAATATCCTTCAATTTAATTAATAGAAAAATAAATGAATATAGATCCATAGAGGGATGTTACTGGGATAAAAAAAGGAATGAACTACTTTACATGAAATGATGTAGATGAATCTTAAAAGCATTATGCTAAAGGAGAAAAACTGGGTACAAAAGCCTGCATACTGAGAGATTCCACTCATATGAACTTTAGAAAAGATAAAACTATAGATCCACTTGGGCAAGGTGGTACATGCCTGTAAGCCTAGTGACTTAGGAGGCTGAGACAGGAGGATTTCAAATTCCAGGCCAGCCTCAGCAACTTGTTGAGGCCCTGAGCAACTTAGTGAGACCCCATCTCAAAATAAAAAATAAAAAGGACTGGGGATGTGGATCAGTGGTAAACTGCCCTGGGTTAAATTGCCAGTACCAACCAACAACAGCAAAAATCTCTAGTTCCAGACGATAGAGGTAGGGTTTCCAGAGACTGGGGACAGAGAGAAAGCACCGACTGAGAAGGGGCAAAGTGAACTCGGAAGCGGTAGGAATATTTCTTTTCTTCATTTCAGTGGTTGTTACATAACTATGTACATTTGTCAAAATGCATTGAAGGGTGCAGTTAAAACGAGAATTTTATTGTATGTACACTATACTTTTTTTTTTTTTAAGAGAGAAGGACAGTGTGAAAAAGAAAGAGACAGAGAATCAATTTCTATTGAGTTTTTCACATGGCTTTTGTTGCTCCAGCACTCAGTCGTGTACGTGGGTGCTGGGGTTTGAACCTGTGTACATGCACATCCCAAGGAGCGCTGCAAACACCAAGCCACCGCTCCAACCCCTGTAGATTATAGTTTAATTAGTGGATTTTAAAATGTAGTTGCCTTTATATTGAAAAACAGATTGACTTACAAAGTCTTGTTAGCCCTCTCCTTAAGATAAATGAAACCCATATCTTTTGTATAGGGAAATGTTTTATGGCATTTAGGTCATGTTGGAGGAACCATATGATAGCTTTTAACTGAGTACTAACAGGGAAAATTTTAAGTATCCCCCTCCTACTGTAGTACAAATAGGTTACGGTCACCAAAAGGAAATAAAAATGTAGTTATCTAATTTGAATATTTTAAAGTATTTAAAATCTATTTATCTTGTCCTATATTGAAAATTTTGAGTACTCTTTCATGGCTACAGTGTTTTTTTCTGGGGGAATTCGAGGTAACTGGAATTATTTATTCTTAAATGAAATGTCTGAGGGTTAGTTCATGTAAAAGTGCTCTAAAAGCATTATATTTCTTATTAAATGATAATGTTAGAGTATTCTAATCTAACAACATTATTGTCAGTAGTTTCATATTCAAATATGTAAACATTCTCTGTCTGGGGCTATGACATAACATAACAAGGAGTTCCCAGGGGAAGTTTAGGAGATTAAAAATTAACAAAATAATATAATATTATGTACTCATGAACTTATAGTAGCTGAGCTACTTTTGTTTAAATATTAAACTATAATCTAGCTCACTGTACAACCTATAACAGTAAAAAAAAAAATAAAGTGCATAGGAAGAGTAAGCTGTCAAGAGTTCAAAGGAACAAGACCAAGAAACTGACAGCTATGTGCCACTGCCCATCGGTATAGCAATGACATAGTGTGGGAAACTCAAGGCAGGATCTAGGACAATTACAGACCTCCACAGGGCCCTGGGCTTATACTGGGCCTGTTGGATGAATGGGATCTAGATGACTGAAAAGGAAACAAGACGGGACTTGAAACAATAAGTAATGGACTGAGTGCAGCACAGGGTACAAAAGTGAACACATGTTCTACAACCACTGCCATCAAGGCAAACGGTGTCTCCAGATCGCCCAACCTTGAAGGACAGGCTCAAAGGAGATAAAAAGTATTTCCAATGGACATATGGGAATTTTTAAAAAATTACCATGAGCGCCTGAATTAAAATGATGGCCTTTAAAGATGTTTACAAGAAAGCATTTCAGAATTGACACTGAAATTCAGATTGTAAGAGTCTACTGAGTGTTCATGAAAATAAATAATAGAGATATTAGCCAACACACATTTCTGTAGAATTTTAGAATGCCAAGGATAAGTCAAAGATCTTCCACACTCTGAGAGCGCTAGAATAGCTCAAGAATCAGAGGAGAACCAGCATGCCCTCCCCGACCCCCGCCTCGGCAATATTAGATGCTGAAGATAATGCCTTCAAAATTTTAAGCAGGGCAATTAACTTCAAGGTATAGTTAGATACTCACCCAAGTTGTCCTTAAATGGAGCAATGGAAGATAAAATTTTGAACATGCAAGCACTCTTCTTTTCTTTGCTCTTTGTTTTTCTCGTTTGTTTTACTTCCATGCATCTTTCTCAAACAATTACTCCTGATGAGGAATCACAGCAAAATGAGCTAAGTTAACAAAAAAAGAGAATCCAAAAATCAGAAGATAAATGATATGTAAGATATCTCAAAAATCATTTGTAGAAATTCTAGTTTTTGAATAAAGAGTGAAAACTTGACAGGGAGTTCTCAGAAGACATAAAAATTGAATTCATGATTTTCAGAGTTTTCTGAGACATTTGAGAAAAATATACCAATGTTCATATAATAGTACTAATGGAAATAATTTGTAATGGGCATGTTAAAAATTGTGCAAGTGATATGAAAAGTTAATATGATCAAACTTTATTTGGCTATGGAGGGAGTCATGTATAATCATAACAAAATAATTATTAGATAATTATTTTAATATTGTTTTATTTCTTTCATTGAAAAAATGGTAGAAAAATAGGAACTAGAAATGAGGTATTGTAAAAAAGTGATAATGAATCCTCACCTATGTTGACAAGGCATCAACCAACATAAATTTAAAAGCAGTAAGAAAGAAAATTTTGAAAGTGTGACATAAATGCTTGTATTTTGCTATGTTTTAGTATTCTAATATTTATCATTAACTTTTTTCTTGCCACTTGCAGAAAGTTGAAATTAGACCCATATTTTTCTCCTTGCATGAGAATCAAATCAAAATGGATCAAGGAGCTAGAAATTAAACCAGCTACCTTGCAACTGATGGAAGACAAATTAGGTCCAACACTGCAGCATTTGGGCATAGGCAAAGACTTTCTCAACAGGTCTCCTGAAGTGAAGGAGGTAATGTCAAAAATCAGTGAATGGGATGCCATAAAGCTAAAAAGCTTTTGCACTGCCAAGGAAACAATCAAAAGAGTCAAGAGGTTTCCTATGGAAATGGAGAGAATCATGGGCTATGATTCCTCTGACAGGGGCCTCATATCCAGAATCTACAAAATCCTCAAAAACCTCAACTACAAAAACACAAACAACCCAATCAATAAATGGGCCAAAGAGCTAAATAGAAACTTCTCACCAGAGGACATTGATCAAGTCAATGAATACATGAGAAAGTACACTAAATCACGAATAATCAGAGAAATGCAAATGAAAACTACATTAAGATATCACCTCACGCCAGTCACAATGACTAAAATGAAGAAAATAAATAATAATAGATGCTGGAGGGGTTCTGGAGAGAGAGGCACACTAACACACTATTGGTGGAGGGGCAGACTGGTTCAGCTCCTCTGGAAAGCAGTGTGGAGAATCCTCAAAAAACTAGGGATGAACTCACCATAACATCCTGCTATTCCACTCCTGGGTATTTTTCCAGGGGATTTAGAATGAGCACATTATAGTGACACGGCAATATCTATGTTCATAGCAGCTCAATTTACAATAGCTAAATTATGGAAACAATCCAGATGTCCCTCACTGGATGAATGGATCCAAAAACTGTGGTACATTTATACCATGGAGCTCTACTCAGCAATTAGAAACAATGATATTGGCTGTTAAAAATGGCGTTCATCCACCGTCACTGACTCCTAGAAGCTCCTGATTTTCACCTCACCCTACAGGATTGAACCCAGATTCCCACAGTAGAACATAGAACCCAGTGAGGGGGAATATTATCCCCCCACTAACTCTTTAACTCCAAAGGAATAACACGGTCCATTAACGAATGTAAAGGAGATCTTAGTGGAGCCCACAGCACTCAGCCCCACACCCAGGGAGAGGGGAACGACTCCAGAGGACAGAAATGGGGCAAGGGAGTGAGTTTCCTAACCACGTACCCTAACCCGGCCGGCTGTGAACTCCCTGATCTGACTGCTCTTAATTTACCTAACCTTGCATAAAGCGCTGGGAATTAATTGCTCACATTAGCAAAATTGTAGCTGTTTGTGTGGCGGTGCACCACTGTGACATTTCCCTGAGGGCGGGGCGGGTTGCAGCATTATGGGGGCCTCAATTCCCACGATCAGAAACAGAAGTTACCACCCCGCCACACACTAACTAGCCATCTGCCCTGGGGGCTGTAGGGATCTGCCATTCACCTCTCCAGCTCTAAAACCTCTCTGTTGGTGACTTTCTGCCCTTTGGATCACCCTGCTTCCCACCCAAATAGGAGGAGCCTGTGAACAGAACTTGCTCCAGCAGGGAGCATCCCTCTATAGGGGATCCTCTGCTTCAGCCTCTGCTTGATATCTGCCTCAGGAAGCTTTGAATATATGGGGCAGCTTGGGCTTCACGTTAGCATCTGAGCTCCTTGCATAGCCAAGGCTGCATAGACCTGGACCTCTCTAGCAGGGCGCCTCCTAGTGCTTGCAACTGAGAATCACACAAAAAATGGCACAATCTGGTCCTTTTTCTGAGGGTTTCAGTCAACCCCACAGAGCAGCTCTTGGGACTTCTGAAGATCACAAGACACGCAGAGTAGGTCACCAGTGATCCTGAGGAAGCAAGTCTCATGCTAGTCACTCTCCTTGGATCAGTCAGAGACCCACACGTCTACAACAGGATCAACTCGATTGTCTACAACTTCTGAGCCCCAGGTCCAAGAAATATTTAGAGTGTGGATTGGCAGAAAACAAACATTTCAGGATTACAGCCCAGGGAGAGCTGAATACCCCTTTGCAACAGAAAATTTTGAGGAGATCCTCTAAGAAAAACCAAGCCACCCGACTCAAATAATCTGCTTCTCCCCAGACAAGCTCAACTCTGAAGAATCCCCAGCTTGATGTCAGATTTGATGCACCACCCCATGATACATACCTCCTGACCTAAGGGCCAGAAAATCTCACAACTGTACCAACTATTTTTGTGGTGTTTTTTTTTTTCTTTTTCATTTCTTCATTTTTTTCTTTTATTACTATTTTTTATTTTTTTTTAAATGGGAATCCGGCTGGAATATAATATTTTAAAATTTTTAACATTACTGTGGGTTTTTGGGGTTTTTTTTTTCTTCTTCTTTTTCCTCTGCTCCTTTCTTGCCTTATGATTAATACTGAATTTTGATGTGGGTGGATGTAAATACTTATCTGTGTGTATGTATTGGTGATTGGCTCTTATTTCTTTAGGTCTTATTGAACCCTACTGCTAACCTCTTCCTCCACTGTACTCTGGTAATCCCTAAATATAAGCATCTTTCTCTCATTCTCACTCCAAGTCTTTACCCTATCCACACCCCAGTTCTATGTTTTCCTTAGTCCTAATAGAATAACCTACTCCCCCCTAATCCCTAGTTCCTCTGTACTCTAAAACAGGTGTGATTTTATACTTCCTCAATTCACTTCCTTGACTTCCTAGTCATTCCTACTCCCCAATTTCAGAATCTAATACCTGAAGAAATTGACATGCCTCAAAACGGCTACTTGCTTGGTATCATATGACACAGTGAGAGTTCTCTCAAAGAAAGCTGCTACTATTGGTGTAATCATCAGCTCATCTGTTTTAGTTGAAACGGACTAGTATTTGCACCTATAGCCTCTCAAATTCTCACAGAACCGTCTGGCATCTTTAGGTCTATATTGACCAAATAGCTCCTCTTCACATGGAAACAAAGTCATAAGAAGCTCCAATTACTCCAACAAGAGTAACAAGGCTGAAATAAAATACAAGCTCTCTGACTCAGAAAATGAGGAAAAGGGGAAATAACTCTCCTCAAACCCAGAGCTCACCACCCAAGGACCTCATAGCAGCGGCCCTAGATGAAAACCAAAGACATTGTATCAGCATTATGATTAGTAATGCAACCAAAGAGTCGCGAGAGGAAATAAGGAAAGAGAACAAAGAGCAATTTCAAGAGATGAGAGACAAATTCTCCAGAGAAATTAAGGAACAATTCCAGGAGATGAAAGATCAGCTGTACAAGGATATTGACATTCTGAAAAGAGATATAGCAGAGCTATCAGGATTGAAAAACACGGTTAACCAATTCAAATCTTCACTGGAAGACACCAACGCCAGAGTAAACTTCACTGAAAATAGAACTTCAGCGCTTGAAGAACGAGAGTTGGACAATGAGGATCGCCTAAACAATGTAGAAATCAAAGAAGAAAAACAAGATAAACAGCTTATTTTACATAATTAGAACTTCCAAGTAATATTTGATGAGATGCAGTGTAATAATCTGAGAATCATTGGCCTGGAGGAAAACTCTGAACAGCAAACAAGGGTATTTTAAGCGAAATCATAAGTGAGAACTCCACTCATTTTGCTATTGATCTGGAATACCACATCCAAGATGCTTTTTGAACACCAAATAGACCTGATCAGTGGAGAAACTCACCAAGACATATCATTTACAAATTGAATAACAGAGAAATTAAAGAGAGTATTCTAAAAGTTGGTAGAGGAAAGCCCCAAATCACATTCAGAGGCAAACCAATTCAGATCACTATGGATTTCTCAGAACAAACAATGAAGGCCAGAAGAGCTTGGAACAATATCTTTCAAGTGTTAAAAAATAACAACTTTCAACCGAAGATAATATATCCAGCAAAACTCAGCTTCAAATGTGAAGGGGAAATTAAATACTTCAACGATAAACTCATGCTTGCAGGAAACATGAACACAAATCCTGCTCTACAGAGCATTCGCAAAGATGTTCTCCATTTAGAAGATAAGATAATGCCAACAATATGCTAAATCCTTAAACAAGGGCGAGTCAATAATCATACTATACAAAAACTGACTTTCAAGATGACTCAAAACTCTGTAATAGGTACAAAGTCTGTGAATCAGCCTCCCATATCTATTCTATCCTTGAATGTGAATGGTCTCAATGCCCCAATTAAAAGACACAGACTGACCCACTGGATCAAAAAACAAAATCCAACAATATGTTGCCTGCAAAAGACACATTTGACACTCAGAAATAGACACAGGCTGAAAGTGAAAGGATGGCAAAACGTCTACCAGGCCTGTGGACCAAAAAAGCAAGCCGGTGTAGCGATTCTAGTTTCTGACAAAATTAATTTCCAAATAAAACTAGTCAGAAAGGACAAAGAGGGACACTTTATCATACTAAAAGAGACAGTTCACCAAGAAGATATAATGATAATCAACATTTATGTCCCCAATTACAATCCCCCAAATATATGGAAAAAATACTTAAGGACATTAATCCCCTCATTGATCTCAACACAATAATCCTGGGGGACTTCAACACACCACTATTAACTCTAGACAGATCATCAAAACAAAAAAATCAATAAAGATGTCTCCAATCTGAACTACTCTATTAATCAATCGGGCTTAACAGACATTCACAGAATATTCCATCCTAAGACAGCTGAATTTACCTTCTTCTCTTCAGCCCATGGATCCTTCTCTAAAATAGACCACATCCTAGTTCACTGGGACATACTTAGCAAGTATAAAAAAGTGGATATAATCCCATGTATTCTGTCAGATCATAATGCTATGATCTTAGCAATCAACAACAAGAGAAACAATAGAAACCATTCAAATACTTGGAAATTGAATAATTATCTCTTAAACGAAGGATGGGTAAAATAGGAAATGAGAACAGAGATCATGAAGTTTTTGGAATTCAACGAGAATGAGGAAACAACATACCAAAACCTCTGGGACAGTATGAAGGCTTTCTTAAGAGGTAAATTTATAGCACTGAGGGCATACATCAAAAATCTAGAAAGAGATCAGATTAATATTCTTACGCTTCAACTCAAACGACTACAAAAGGAGGAACAGTCCAACCCTAAATCTAACAGAAGACAGGAAATTACCAAAATCAGAGCTGAAATCAAAGAAACTGAGAACAAAAAAGCTATTCAATCTATTAACAAATCTAAGAGTTGGTTCTTTGAAAGAGTGAACAAAATTGACAGACCCCTTGCCAAACTCACCAAAAGGAAGATCGAAATGGAGCAAATAAACAAAACCAGAGACAAAAATGGGGATATCACCACAGACTCATCCAAGATACAGAAGATTATCAGAACCTATTTTGAAAACTTATACTCTGCCAAATTTGATAACCTGGAGGACATGGACATGTTTTTGGACACACACGACATCCCCTCTTTAACACAGGAGGACATTGAAAATCTCAACCAACCTATCACTGAAAGCAAAATTGAAGCAGCAATCAAAGCTCTCCCAAAAAAGAAACGTCCAGGTCCAGATGGATATACGGCAGAATTCTACCAAGCCTTCACAGAAGAACTAACACCGATCCTCTTCAAGCTCTTCCAGGAAATTGATAGAGAGGGAACACTCCCAAACACTTTTTATGAAGCAACCATTACACTGATTCCAAAACCCAACAAAGACGTCAAAGAAAGAAAACTACAGACCAATTTCCCTGATGCATTGACGTCAAAATCCTAAATAAAATTTTAGCTAATCGGATACAAAAGCACATTAAAAGGATAATTCATTATGATCAAGTGGACGTCATTCCAGAAAACAAGGCTGGTTCAGTATATGCAAATCAATAAATGTAATTCACTACATAAACAGAATTAAAAACAAAAATCATATAATCATCTCAACTGATGCAGAGAAGGCATTTGATAAAATTCAACACCACTTTATGCTCAAAATTTTGGAAAAGATACGGATCAAAGGAAGATACTTTAACTATTTCAGATCCATTTACAACAGACCCATGGCCAACATTACCTCAATGGAGAAAAACTGAAAGCATTTCCACTGAATTCAGGTACGAGACAAGGCTGTCCACTATCTCCACTCTTGTTCAACATAGTCCTTGAAACCCTTGCCAGAGCTATCAGGCAAGAAAAGGAATTCAAAGTTATTAGTATAGGAAAAGAGGAAGTTAAGTTATCTCTATTTGCAGACAACATGATTTTACACCTAGAAGACCCAATAACATCAGCCAGAAAACTCCTAGAGCTTATAGGTGATTTTAGAAAAGTAGCTGGCTACAAGATCAACTCCAGCAAATTACTAGCATTTCTTTACTCCAGCAACAAATCCGCAGAAGAAGAAATTAGAAAATCTCTCCCATTCACCATCACTTCCAAAAAAATGAAATACTGGGACATTAACCTTACAAAGGATATTAAGGACCTCTTCAAAGAAAACTATCAAACACTAAAAAAAGAAATTACAGAAGACCTGAGTAGATGGAAAAACATCCCATGCTCATGGTTAGGCAGAATCAATTTTAAAAAGATGGCCATTCTACCCAAAGCCCTTTACAGATTGAATGCAATCCCCATCAAGATACCTATGGCGTTCTTCAGAGATATAGAAAAAGCAATTCTCAAGTTCATATGGAATAACAGGAGACCCAGACTAGCCAAAACATTACTCTACAGAAAAGAAGAAATAGGGGGTATCTCAATCCCTGACCTGAAATTATACTACAGAGCTGTAGTAGCAAAAACAGCATGGTATTGGTATCAAAACAGAACTGAAGACCAATGGAAGAGAATAGAAGATCCTGAGAAAAAAACCCCATATCCTTAACTATTTGATATTTGATAAAGGGGGCAAAAGTATAGTGTGGAAGAAAGATAGCCTGTTCAACAAATGGTTTTGGACAAACTGGACAGCCATATGTAGACAACTAAAGCTGGATCCTTATCTTTCACCCTGCACAAAAATTAAATCAAAATGGATCAAAGACCTGGATATTAAACCAACAACTTTAAACTTGCTAGAAAAAGAAGTAGGGTCATCACTATAGCATATAGGAGTTGGCAGCTACTTCCTCAAAAAAACTCCCATGGCTCAATCTGTAAAATCAAGAATAAATGAATGGGATGCAATTAAACTAAAAAGTTTCTGCACAGCCAAAGATCTAGTCAAGAGCATCAAGAGAGAACCTACAGAATGGGAGAAAACTTTTGCCTGCTACACCTCGGACAGAGGGCTAATATCTAGAATATACAGGGAACTAAAGAAACTAAAGTCCAAACTCACAAATAATCCAATCAATAAATGGGCTAAAGAACTCTAAAGGAACTTCTCTCCAGTGGAAGTCCAGAAAGCCCATAAATTTATTAGAAAATGCTCTACATCATTATCTATAAGGGAAATGCAAATCAAAACTTCCATGAGATACCACCTCACTCCTGTTAGAGTGGCAAAAATGAAAAACTATAAAAATAACAGATGCTGTGGGAAAAGAGGAACTCTGTTACACTGCTGGTGGGACTGCAAACTGGTTCAGCCACTCTGGAAAGCAGTGTGGAGACTCCTCAAAAAATTAAGGATGGAACCACCTTATGATCCAGCTATCCCACTCCTGGGTATTTTCCCAAAAGAGTTAGAATCAGCATATTATAGTGATATGGCTTCCTCAATGTTTATAGCAGCTCAATTCACTATAGCTAGACTATGGAACCAACCCAGATGCCCCTCACTCGACAAGTGGATACAAAAAGTTTGGTACATATATACAATGGAATACTATTTAACCATTAGAGAAGACAATATTATGGCTTTTGATATCAAAAGGATGGAGATGGAAAGAATTATGCTAAGTGAACTATCCCAATCTCAGAGACTAAAGGGACAAATGGTTTCTCTCATCTGTGGATGCTAGATTATATGGGGAAGCAGTAGGGTAGACTGCTAACCTAACAATGCCTCAAATTTTATGACTCTCAGAGTATTAAGGGGATGGCTCCCTAGGATACTTGGAGGCATAGGGAGGGGTATGAGGCGGGGGCAGAGTGTATGAAGAACTCATAGGTGACTGGAGAGTGAGAATATGGGGGAACCATCCCAGAAGCCGATGTCATTCCTCCATGAGATACCCATTTAATGCATGAGTTCTTCTGGGGCAAACTGCAACAGGTGAAACCCAAGGTGGTCATCCATGTTTTGGCATTACCCCTGGATAACAAAGTATATATACATTTATTACTGTTGGTTTGATAATGTTTCCCCCTCAATTATTTCTCTATATACTTCTAATAAAATTTTTTAAAAAATTAAAAAAAGAAAGAAATAATGATATTGCAGCCTTTGAAGGTAAATGGATTGCTATGGATGAAATTATGCTGAGTGAAATCAGCCTAACCCAGAGAACCAAAGTTCGAATGTCTTTACTCATCTGTGGAGGCTGGAACTAGACTCTGGCCATTGAGAAAAGAGGTCTATTATCATGTGTTAAATCCAGATAAATTGTAATATTATACAACCTAATACATTTTTAGAAATGTTTTGGGAAGGGGAGGGGAGGGATAAGGGTGGGTAATTGGGGGGGGGCACTCTTAGGGGTAAATCTAATCTTCCGAATCTATATACATATGATATTATTTCATTAAAAGCTTATATGATTGTTCAACAAATAAATTTGTCAACAAAAAACATTTCCAATGAAAAGCATTGCTTCAAACATCAAATATTAATATTATCAATATTATAGATACCAGAGTCAAATCTTTACAAAACAAACAATTGCCTCTCTAGGGCTTGATGAAATGAATTCCCAATGTTTCCTTTGTTCTGTTCTAGAGTGTTAAATTATTATAAAAATAATAAAATGTTTTGGCTAGCATAAGGCAATATTTAGGAGGACAGGACAGCTGGTGGTATCTTGACAGGCTTATAGGGGAAATCACTACAGGCAAACTTGGTAGAAGAATATCTCCTTAGAGGAAGTCAGCTTGAAACAATGTCTTCTGTCCATTCTACTATATTTGAACATTTGTCATGTGCAAGAGGTCCACATGGATCTCACCTAGATTTCTGATTCCAGAGACACTTGTTAAGATACTGAGGTATTCTACAGTGTACTTAGATCAGAATGATGGGGATGTCTCTAGATCCACCTTTTACTGAATGGGTCAAAGAAATTAAAGTTGCCTCACAGGTAGAAGAAAGGTCCGTTGGAACATATTGGCTAAATTCTAATATCTGCAGTTTTATTCTAATTGTACATGTCCTGGAGAAATACAACTGGGACAAGTTAATACAAGTTACAGAGAGGTTATGGTTCTACTTGAAGTATATTATTTATGCTTAAAATTCTGTGAAAATAGAAGTTACTATGGTTACTCAAGGAAAGCCAAAAATACTTAGATCACAAACAGCAAAGCAATAGAGTTTTTTCAGCCTCCGAGCATTTTCTGAATTCAACATTGTAATAGTTGAGCTATGAGAGACTTGTAACACCATCCAGAAAACATCTCCGTTTTATAGGTAATCAAACTAAGGACCAGAGGTGCTGTAGAACTCCAGCAAGGTTAAGGATGGATGGATATGGAATGAGAAGTCAAGCTGCCTTGAATTCAGTCCTACACGTTTTTACTCCTTACTATTCTTTTAACACAAATCTGATTCCAGAAAAAAAAAGTAGCCCAATACAAATAACAAAATTCTACAAATGACAAGACTGGAGATTCACAGTTTGTATCAAGAGGTCTGAAGAACAGCACAAAATAGAACCAGGGCTCTGCAAACTCCACTTTCTCTCTGGGTTCCTTTGAATGAAACAGCTCATATGGAGGACAGGCCAACAGTTGATGAACTTGTTTTCTGTAACAGGACAAATGATAGATTATGCTTTCCAGGGCACATATGACTTATGTCCTGTGTTACTTGTTTTCTGTTTTTTATGTACCTTTAAAAATGAGAAAATATATTCTTAGCTTGAAGGTATTAAAATAATCGGAGGCCCCTGGTCAGATTCCTCTCACAGACTGCTACTTCCTGACCACTGATCAAGGAGCAGAATAATCAATGTCCTTTGGGAGATAGAAAGTTGTGGACAAGGGGCAGGACCAGTGACTTGATGGTTGGAGTGCTTGCCTGGCATGCAAAGACCTGGGTTTGAAAGCCAGCACCACAAACAAAACTGTTGTTGAAGAAACAAAGGCCAGGTGAAAAAATAAAACAAAATTGATTCTCTCTCTTTCACTAATTAAAAAAAATGTTACAGACAGGAAAGAAAGAAACCATCCATCTATTGTTAACAGGAAATAATTTAAGGGGATTTGGGTTATTTAAAATTCCTCTCAAAACTGTTAGAAATAAATAAAATAATAATAACCAGAGAAGAGACAGACAACCATAATCTAACCATAGACCATGTATGATCATTGAGACTTGCTGAGTTTTATATGGAATAATATTGTTAGTTGTTTGATGTGATATCAATGCTATAACATAGCAATTAGGAGGTAATTATAGTCAAATCAAACAATAGCCTATGTAGGCAAATAGCAGAGGAAGGAAATAGTATGCATAATTGAAAAGTGCTATTTACTGAATAATTCATCAAAAGGTGAAAAAAATGATGGCATTTTAGAAAGTCTCTATACCACCACCTTTCACTGCAGGGAAAAGGATAGTTCACAGTCATTAAGTAAGTCATTTTTTTTCTCAGTGAAAAGTGAAAAACAAATAAACAGAAATTTAAATCACACCTTTCCTTCTGCTTTAATATTTTTTCAATGCTCCTAAACACTGAGCTCTTTGTGGGCATGATTTAGAGATAGATGGATGTTTATATGGATAGATGATAAATAGGTGAATGATAAAACAGATATACAATTGGATAGGTGATCTCAATAGAAAATAGATAAATAGATGATGGACAAAAAGATACATAGGTAAATACATTTTTACCATCCACTCTACTATTTCAAGTACATTAATCTTCATAAAAGATAGTGACACAGTAATAATGTATTTCCCATTTCAGAAGTGGGAAGCTGAGGCTCACAGAGGTTAGATATATGTCTAATGTCTCATGGGCAAGAAATGATAGAGTCAGAATGTGAATTTTTGATTACTCTGTTGGCAAAACTTTTGTTTATTCACCATCTCCTCTTTCCTCCCATAGCTCTCTTCCCTCTCAACTAATTGCAAGAGCTTCCCACATACATACTCCCTGAAACAAATATAATAGACTGCCTGGAGTTTTAAGCTAACCAATAGACTCCAACGCACCAAGAGTGTCGCCTGACACATGGCATCTGTAGATGAAGATGTAGAAAGAGGGTGCTGTGGAGAGTGACAGGAGACAGTGGGATGAGGCCAGAAGACCAAAGGTAGAAGAACTATAATTAGGCAAAGGAAACCAGGGATGCCTGGACTGTGATTAATTGAATCAGCTTTAAAGTCATCCACAGGCATAACTGCCTCCTGCCCCAGTTTGAACCTTTGCCTTTGTCTAATAATGATAATAACAGTGTTAATAATAATATTCGTACTAATAATAATAACTCCTTTCACCAAAGCTGAAAATGCTAACAGCTTTTAGCTTTCTAAGTACTCACACAGGGCAATCTGTGATTCTTTACAGATTTATATTGTCTTTCATAGCTTCTTTGTTTGGTACCAGGGATTGAACCCAGGGACTCTTAAACACTGTATCACATCCCTAGACCATTTATTTTTTATTTTGAGTTAGGGTATGCTAAGTTGCTTAGAGCCTCGTTAAGTTGCTGAGGCTGGCTTTGAACTTGTGATCCTCCTGCCTCAGTCTCCCAAGCCACTGGAATTACAGGCATGTACTACACCTGGTTTCATAGCTTATAATGTTGTATTAAAACAACAGAATTATTTCTCTCCTAACCTTGTACATAAGAAAAATATAAAATTTATACCAAAGTATCAAATCAGTTGGGGGAAAATACTCCTCCTATTTTCTCAGGACTAACACATATTATTAATATTAAACTTTGACAAGAGAACAACAGTAATTGAAATCCATTTTTAACCAAAGTTAAGAAATACCAGCAGGGAGCATGGGAAGAGGAGCTGGAATGAATGGGAGGCACAAAGTGAAAGAGGTGAAAGGACTGAAATTAAAGGTAGCAATGACAGCATGCCCAAGGACCAGGGTTTAAAA